>CAUYQU010007024.1:0-44985 GCA_963574635.1 Cheracebus regulus | reverse complement strand
TGGTTTATGCCTTATCAGCGTATCATCTGTACTTCTATGGGCAGTTTTCTTTAAATGAAGTAACTCTTTTTACTTCAACATGCTCACTCCAAAGGAGACTTTATACCATTTCCGTAAGTGCAAGACCTGTATAACCTGCCACGAATTAGAGGAATGCATGGAAAACGTGTGACTGCATTTTTTAAAATTAAAATGATGGTAAAACTAAAAAAGTACATAAAGAAATGCCAGTGAAAACACTTCTAGTTTACAAAAGTTATAACTGGAAAAAGTCACACAATGGGAAAAGTGAACCATTGAAGGTCAGTTAGCTACATGAAAGGAGGGACAGCCCTGATCACCATCATGACCACCAGGTAGGTGACAAGGCAAGGGTTATCATCACCAAAGTCATCATCATCAAAGTCATTTCCTTGAGCCTCAGGGAATGTCTTCCTGTTAACATTCAGTTCATTGGGAAGAAATTGTATCATGTTTACACCTTCCCAGGCACATGATACTTAGTGGGTAAGACTCCCCGAGGTCAGTCAAGTCCTAGGACTGACTGGTCAGAGCATCTGGAGGAAATTCTGGCCTGGTGGTGGTTCCTAGAGGAGAGAGCTGTACTACCATGGGCATAACTAGTCAGCCTCAGTGGCTCAAACGCTGGTAATCGGGCCATGTACACTCATCAGGCAATCACCCTGAGACTGCTGAGTAAGAATTATTAGTGAAAGGAGGGTAAACTATGGTAGCAAATGGCCCAGAATTTCACTGGCTGATTTTTCATTTATGTAAAGAAGTAGAGTGTTGTTGTTCAGGTCAACAATGTGGTTGTCTTCTATATGGTCACTCAGTGATCCAAATTAGAGTGTCCGCGAACTTTTTCTATAAATGCCAGATAGTAAATATTTTAGGCTTTGCAGGCCATGTGCCCTCTTTGGCAACTGCTGTGATAGTAAAGGCGGCCATGGATGATACCTATGCAAATGGGCATGGCTGTGTTTCAACTGTTTCGTTCTTCTGCATATGGCTGGCAGGTTATCCTCGCACCATTTACTGAATAAGGAGTCCTTTCTCCATTGCTTGCTTTTGTTGACCTTGTCAAATATCAGATGGTTGTGGGTGTCGGGCCTTATTTCTGAGTTTTCTCTTCTGTTCCATTGGTCTATGTGTCCATTTTTGAACTAGTGCCATGCTGTTTTGGTTACTGTAGATTTACAGTATAGGCTGAAGTTGGGTAATGTGATGCCTCTGGCTTTGTTCTTATTCCTTATGATTACTTTGATGATTCTGGCTCTTTTGGTTCCATATGAATTTTAGAGTTGTTTTCTCTAACTGTGTGAAGAATGGCACTGACAGTTTGATAGGAATAACATTGAATCTGTAGATTGCTTGAGGCAGTATGGCCATTTTAATGATATTGATTTTTCCTATCCATGAGCATTGAATGTTATTCCACTTATTGGTGTCATCTCTGATTTATTTGAGCAATATTTTGTAGTTCTCCTTGTAGAGATCTTTCACTTCCTTGGTTAGCTGTATTCCTAGGTATTTCATTTATTTGTGGTTGTTGTAAATGGGATTGTGTTATTGATTTGACTCTCAGTCTGGATGTTATTGGTAAAGAGAAATGCTACTAATTTTTGTATGATGATTTTGTTTCCTGAAACCTTACTAAAATCATTGGAGCAACCCAATTCATGAAACAATTCTTGGACTACAAAAAGACTTAGACAATCACATAATAATACTGGGAGACTTCAACATTCTACTGACTGCATTAGACAGATCATTGAGGCAGAAAACAAAGAAACTCTAGACTTAAACTCAACTCTTGGCCAATTAGACTGATTATACACCTACAGAACACTCCACCAACCAACCACAGAACAAATGTTCTTCTCATGTGCACACAGAACATATTCTAAGATTAAGTGCATACTCAGTCATAAAGCAAGTGTTACGAATTTTTTTAAAGTTGAAATTATATCAAGCACACTCTCAGATCACAGTGCAATGAAAATAGAAATATTATCAAGAACATCTTTCAAAACTACAAAATACATGGGCATTAAACAACTTACTCCTGGATAACGCCTTGGTGAGTTAAAAGTAGGCCTGGACTCTGCAAACATACAGCTTTAGACTTTTAGGCATCTGGTAATATTGAGGTAAGAGACAATATCATCACTTGCTCTGAGTCTCTTTTGAGATGTTAGTGTATATTGGATTTCCATCATTACACAGCCAATTTATTCATTCCTTTGCTTCAGCTACTCTTCCTCCTTCCCCCCATTTTTGCCAAAACTTTCCAGTTTTTGGAAGGTACGTTAATTTTGGTCACTGTGCTGGTCCAGATTTCAGGCAGCAGTGTTAGTCTAGTAAGTGCCTCCCCCTTAATCCACTCCCATTCAGATAGGGTAAAGTTAAGTAGGCACAGAACTAGTAGGCTATTTCTACCACCTGGTAAAATATAGATGCATTTACTGTGAGCCCCAATTTTTCCTGATGGGATCAGAGCACAGTCTTCCCCATCAGGCCCTTTTACTAGGCCAGGTTTCCATTGCCCTCTTTCCTGAGTGTGTGGCCAGGCCATTGGCCCCAACATGACGGCTTTTCACTGTTCAATTCTTCCACCAGGCTAGGTAAACAGCATGCAATTCAACCCGCTGATCTGATTTGGTTTTGCCTTCTTCAATCAAAGTGGTGGCCTTCCAAACAGGATGTCCGTTCACCTTGGAATCGCTGTCCACAGAAAAAGCAGCTCTTAGTGCTCAGTTAAGAATGGTTTATAGGACACTGTACAACTAATATAATCCAGCAGCTCCTCACATAGCTCTGCAATCAGCCCTAGGGTGAAAGAGGCTCTCCGTTTGTAAGTTTCTTCTCCTTGCACTCCCCAGGTAGCATGATCCTGTATAAACCATTGCCACTGAATTCTATTTCCATTAAACTCATTTTTGTGGAACACTTCTAAACCCTGTCATCCCCCTAACTGCAGTAGAGTGTTTCTCTGACATCACCCAAGATATCACAGGTATTTCAGGATTTAAGATTATTTTATCCTTCAGTCACTGAGGTAGCTTCAATTAATGTCCAATTGCAAGGTTATAAGTGACCCTCAAGTGGAAATTCTCTAGTTCAAAGTCCCAGTGGTCATCACTAGCATCACTGGGAGGTACTCATGGGCTTTTGCCGTAAGTCCCGGTTATGTTCCCCCCAGGGCTATCACACTGAGAATTTGTTCCTACCAGTGCTCCAGCTTCTAGTCTACACTGTCTGGGCTCAGGCAATCTTTCTGGTTCCCATTTAGCATGTCCAATTAATATTGCTTGGAGGTCAGATATATATGCCTTCTGTACAGAGGAAACATTCCTCTGTCAAATACAATGTCTATTCCCATAACACAATCATGTAGAGGAGATGCAACCACTTCACATAAAGCCTGCCCAAACATATTAGTTTTCATCCAAATTTTCACCTTAATTCCCTTAACTCTTATATTCCTAACTGTAGTCTCCATTAAAACTTAACAGATTTCAGTTTTATAATGCTAGGTAGGGGAAGTGTTCTCCAGCCAGACATGATATCCAATCCCACAAAACACTCAGGCAAAGGAGATAATCCTTCCTTCCTTCCTTCCTTCCTGCTTAAACATTCCAACTTTCATAATCCTATCAACCTTTACAATTGTATGTTCTCTAAATCTAATCATAGCCCACATCGGGGCTTCACCCCAGCACATGGGGCTTTGGGATCAAGGAGCCCTGGAATTTCCCTTCTCCAACCCCTGACCATTTCACCCACCCTTACGCACAAAGCTTGGGTTTCCAGCAAGGTGTTTAGCAAAGGGACCCTGGCCCATTTGCCAATTGATTAACCTGCCCAATCATATCCCCAGGCAATTTTTGGTCGGGTTTCTCATTGTAACTTTTCATTTCTGGCTTTTAGGGTAAACAGATCAGACTCGTTTGGGGGCCTTAATGTTGGGGGACCTTTGGTCTACCCGACCTTTGGTAGTGTTTTATTAAATCCTTTGTTTTAAGAACATAAAGTCAAACAACACGTGTTCTCACTCATATTGAGAAACTTCAAAAAGTTGATCTGATAGAAAAAAAAAACTAGAATAGAGGATGCTAGAGGCTGGGAAGGGTAGGAAAGGCAAAATAGCGAGAAATTTGTTAAAGGAGACAAAATTACAGTTAAATAAGAGGAATACTTTCTAGTGTTCTAAAGCACTTTAGGATGACTATAGTTAACAATCATATAGTATGCAGTTCCAAACAGCTAGAAGGAGAATATTGAATATTCCCAACACAAAGAAATATTGAATGTTTGAGATGATAGCTATCCTAATTACCCTGATCTAGTCACTGTACATTATATGTAGTGAAACAACACTATGTACCCCCATAAATATGTACAATTATTAGGTTAGTGCAAAAGTAATTGTGGTTTTGGATTGCAATTAGGCTCAAATACATCTTTATTAATCAATATAGAAACCATTACAATTAACACATTTTTACCAATGAGAAATAAGTTTGTTTATTCCTGTAGCATAAACATCCATGCTTTGGGATTTGATGAACTCTTAGAAAGCATTTTCTGCATCCTGCTCATTGTGGAAGCATTTTCCCTGCAAAAAATTGTCAAGATGCTTGAAGAAATCTTAGTCAGTTGGCTAGATATCAAGTAAGTATGGCAGATGAGGCAAAACTTCATAGACCAATTCGTTCAACTTTTGAAGCATTGGTTGTGTGTTGTGCCGTTGGCTGTTCTTGTGGAGAACTGAACCCTTTCTGTTGATCAACGCTGGCTGCAGGCATTGAAGCTTTCAGAGCATCTCATTGACTTGCTGAGCATACTTCTCAGATGTCGTGGTTTCGCCAAGATTCAGAAAACTGTAGTGGATCAGACCAGCAGCAGATCAACAAACAGTGCCCATGCCTTTTTTTTTTTTTTTTTTTTTTTTTTTTTTTTTTTGTTGGAAGTTTGGCTTTGGAAAGTGCTTTGGAGCTTCTTCTCAGTCCAACTACTGAACTGGTCATCGCCAGTTGCCGTATGAAATCCACTTTTCATCACACGTCACAATCTGATTGAGAAATGGTTCATTGTTGTTACATAGGATAAGAAAAGATGACACTTTAAAAAGATGATTTTTAAAAAATTTTTCACTCAGCACATTAACACCCATTTATTGAGTTTTTTCACCTTTACAATTTGCTTCAAATGCCGAACAATCTTAGAATGGTTAAGTTGAATTCTTCAGCAACTTCTGTAGTTATAAGGGGATCAACTTTGATGATGGTTCTCAGTTGGTCGGTGTTAACTTCCAGTGGCTGGTCTTGACACTGTTTGTCTTCAAGGCTCTTGTCTCCTTTGCAATACTTCTTGAACAACCACTGCACTGTATGTTTATTAGCAGTTTCTGGGCCAAATGTGTTGATGTTACAAGTTGTCTCCACTGCTTTATGACCCATTTTCAACTCAAATAAGAAAATCGCTCAGATTTGCTTTTTGTCTAACATTATTTCCATAGTCTAAAATAAATATGAAATAAACAGCAACTAATAAGTCATTTGCAAAAAAATAAAGCGAGAATGTGCATTAAAATGATATATAGCATAACCACATTTATTTAAAGATGTATTCCAATATCAAACGGCACATTTAAACAGTGCAAAAACTCAATTACATTTGCACCAACCTAATATTGTATGTCAATTAAAAGTTAAATTTGAACTTAAAAAATAAATAAAACATTTTTTTAAAATCCACCCTTTGCCTCCCACCTGGGCTGGTGTGAGACTCCTAACTGGTCTCTGTATCACTACTCTCCCCTCTACAGAGCCAGAGTGAGCCATCTGAATGGGCACAATTGTTTTTGCCTCATTATATATCAACCTTTGCCATATGATTTTAAACTAATATATGGCAGATGTGATGGTGTGCCTTAAGAAGCCTTGCACATGTCCATTTACTCCTTTGAACCCACATAATTTCCACGTGCACAAGCCCAAGCTAGCCTGCTGGGGAATGAGACACTGCATGGAAGGAAGGCATCCCAGGGAAGGCGATCTAAGACCAGCCAGCTTCCAACTGACCCCCCAGCAACAGATACGTGAAGGCCAACCAAGATGCTGGGCTTGGTCTGTATCTGCAGAACTTCCTAGATGGGCCACAGATTTACGAGTTAAGAACATGGTTGTCTTTATAAGTTTGGGAGTACTTCGCTATGCCACAATAGTTCACTAATGTACCATCTCACAACCAAGTATGATTACATCACTCCACCCATTTAAAACCCTTGGCTCCCTTTTGCCTTATGGAAAAAGTTTCACTTCCTTATCTCAGCACAGGATGTCTCTCATATTCTGAAATTTATGTTCTTCTGCTGGGACCGTGTAAATTTCTGCAGTTCTTGTACTCTCTGCTACCGATTCATGCCTCTGTGCTTTCTCATGACCTAGAATTTCCCTAAGACTCAACTCTAGCACCACCTGCTATGGGGAGCCCTCTCTGATCTCCCCACATGGGGCCCTGTGCATGATTTCTCTGCCAGGTTATGAGATGACCTTGTCTCATTCATCTCTATAAATCCAACCATCCCCTTAAGGCCTACATGTGCCAGATTCGCGTCTAAGCACCAAGCATAAAAACATGAATAAGCAGTTATTGCCTCCTGTCTCTAAAGTTGCTGATCCCCTGAAAGATGATTTCAATAAATGTGGTAAATGAGGTGATGGATAGGTTGGGAAAGGCATTTTTTTAGGGTCTGATATCTTGAGTGACAAACAGGAATTATCCAGGTTCAGAGAGATGAGAGAGAGGGGAGTCCAAGGCTGAGGCTCAGGGAGGCAGGGTGTGCTTGAGTTATGTGCAGCTAGTGTAGGGTGATGGTGCAAAGAAGTGGGGTGAGATGAAGACAGGGAGGCTGAGGACTTGAATTTGCTTTGAAGGCAATGAGGAGCCACTAAAGGGTTTCCATGAGTAGGCAATAGGTGCTCAATAAAAGTTTCCTAATCAACACACGATTCCTCTTCCCATTAGACTTAGAGCTCCTTCCGAGCAGGACAATTCCTTCTCTGTTTTCCCTAGTTCTTTCCTGGAACATTGTAGAACCACATAAGATTCTGATCAATGAATGAATGAGTGAATAATGGCATCCAAGATATAATAGTAACAAAACAAAATGGATCTTTTCATTCATACAAAACTGCTTTTTACTCCCCTGGTTCCAGAGAATGTTGAGGATTCAGACAGGCTCTGAGAAAGGTCTGGATTCAGCCTCGGCTTAGCAGCAGAAGTGTGTGTTGGTGTCACCTGGTGGCCGCCGTGCTCATATTATCAATTAGAAATCTCCCTCCATTGTTGCTAAGGCAACTGTCAGGCCAGGGAATGGGCAGAAACACTCCGCTCAATGGACGTATCTACCTGACAGATAGCTCAGTGGTGCCTCTGCGAATGCCTGCCCCAGGTTTGTCTGTCTTTCCCCTGCAAGACTTGAGTCCTGAGTCCCCATAACTTGAGCCCAAGGGAGTAACTAATATCAGATCGTAAGAAACAAATACCCTTATGTGTGGTCTCTCAGTCCAGGGTGCTTTCCACTCTTATTCTCAGCAGATGAGGGAATCTGGGGTGATAAAGCTGCAGAGAGGGAGACAGTGATCAGCATCTCCTCAATGTCTTTCCCATCTTCTCCCTAAGAGAACTATGATTATGTTCAGGGTAGCTACGTACCCAACAAAAGTTCTTACTTCTCCAGACTCTCTTATAGTCAGGGGTTGCTGTATTGCACAAATTTGGCCAATGGGGTGTAGGCAGATAGTGGAGGGGTTCCATGGAAGCTACTCTTCTCCAGAATGACAAGAGATGACTCAGTTGGCTTCTGCCTTTACCTTTTCTCTCTCCCTCCCACTTTCTCCTGTCTGAAAAGTGGGCAAGGTGTCTGCAAGTGGATTCGCTATCTTTTCTCCACGAGGATGAGCACCACATGCAATGGAGAGTGGAGTAAGAAGCTAGAAGGCATCCAATTTTTAAATTACTTTTTAGAGCAGCCTCAGACCCATCCGGGGCTTCTGGATACATCCAGGCAGGGGACCCTGTTGAAGTCCTTCTCTAGGACCAAGGTTACTTCTCCTTCTTCTTCCTGCTCACCACCTGTCCCTGACCCACTGCCTGTTTGTTACAAGAGAGTAGGGACACCCCATTTATGAAGAAACCATAGTTACATTTCTGTTAGATGTAGTCACTTGCATACTAATATATATGTGGCTAATCTTTGTTTTGGGTTGTGAGCCCAGACTGAACTTGTATCTGGCATAAGGAACCAGACAGTACAGGATTGGGGGGAGGGGGTTGGAGAAAGCCAGGATATTTTTCCTGGGAAACAGGGAGCCTCTGCCCAAACTGAACTTCTCTTGCTATGTGATCTAGGGCAAGTTGTTTGCTTCCTAGCACACTGTAGGCACTTAAATACATACATTTATGTTAAATATATATATTTTAATATTAAATATATATATATTTATATATATTTATGTTAAATATATATATTTTTATGTTAAATATATATGTTTTTATGTTAAATATATATTTTTATGTTAAATATATATATATTTAAGTGCCTACAGTAAATATGTAAATATTAATTATTTATAACACACGTAATATGTGTTATATACATATATGCCTAATTTTAACAAAAATATGTAAACATATATGTAATTACATATATGTAATTTAACACACATAATATGTATTATACACATATATGCCTAATTTTAACAAAAATATGTAAATATATTAAAATATGAAAATATGTAAATATTTACATATTTTAACATAATATATATTTGTTAAGATATGTAAATATGCATTTTACATATACATTTTATATATATAAAATATGTAAAATTTACATATTTTTGTTAAAATTAGGCATATATGTGTATAACACATATTATGTGTGTTAAATTACATATATGTGTACAACTTAAACATGTATACACATAAGTAAAGATTTTTTATTAGTATTATGCATTTGCGATTGAAGAAGGGATGGAAGTAGAGGAGGACTCATGTCCATACCAGCCTCAATGTGTTATCCCCATGTGACCGAGAACCAGGGAAGGGGATAGATCAGTGTAAAGACACAGAATGGAGCCAGACTTCCTGGGTTCAAATCCCAGTTCTATCAACTAGTAAGTTATTTCATCTCTTTGTGGCTCAGTTTCCCCATTTATAAACGGGAATACTCATGCTAATAATCATGCTACCTCATGAAGTCATAAGGAGGATTCAGTGACTGACATTTACAAAGAACTCACAACAGTAACTGACTCAAGGTAAGCCAACGTGTTCACTAACTGAAGGCCACTCAGCCAATTGGCCTTGTCCAAGGTGCTGATGTTCCTAAAGACTTGGTCCTCTTGGAACTCCAGGGCTTGTGTGGCTGCAATGTGGTCTCACCCTCTCGGCTGAGTGTTTTAATGAAGACAGGCACTCCTTGTGCTGTGTTGTCTTTCCAATTCCAAAACTCAAGGGCAAGGGCTCCACAAATGTAACTGTGGAGCCCCAGATCCCCTAATCGTGTCTTTGACACTCCCTGGCCTGACTCTGCAGCTCGTTTGACTGGCCGGAGCAGCAGTGCTCTCCTTATGTGAGCGGGAATGCCTCAAATGCCTACCCTACCTTGTCCCTTCTCCCCTTGATAGGGATTGTTACCACCAAGTGACTGCAGATGTGGGTCCGGGGTCAATGACAACTGCTAGGGGGCAGTTTGGTGGCCGTGGTGCAAGAAGAGAGGTTTATCAGGGTCCTGGGAATGGCTTGAGGTGGCTGGCAGGCAGGCACCCTGTTGCTGGGCCAACTGTGATCAGGGGCTGCTGTGGTGTTAGGCCTCTCTTCTTCTGACTCTGTTTCTGCCCCTCCTGGGCTGGGCTCTGGACTGCAGCCTGGAGCTGCAGGGGTGTGAGGAGTGCTCCCTACCTAACAACCATCCCCTGCTGCAAGGACAGTGGCTCTGTGGCTCTTGGGCATTCCAGGTTGTGGCCCTTGCTGGATTTTCTCAGGGGACAAGGTGGCCCCCCTTGATATCCTGCAGCCCAACCTTTACCTTCATGACCTGCTAGTCTGGCCTGACCCAGCTTTCCTCAGGCCTGAGTCTGACAGAACCAGTAGCTGATAGGCAGAACACCAAGACCCAGACAGTTGTCAGCTCTTTGAGGAATCTGCCTCTGTCTCTTCCCTTTCTGGGTCATAACCGAGACCAGGGCTGGCCTAGAGTAATATCTCTTATGCTAGTAGTCTAACGGGCGCTGACAGCCGAGGGCTTATGGGGTAACTGGGTCCTGCAGGAGGCAAGGCCTGTAGAGTCCAGGATTTCCAAAAGCTTCAACTTCCTGCCCAGATGGTTGCATGAACACAGATCCAGGGAAACTTGGATTTGGCTACCCAGACCCAAATTCAAGGGCATCATCCTAAGGAGGGCACCATCCTAAGGAGGGGATTTGAGAAGATGCGTAATCAGACACTGATTTGGCCTTGTGGAAAACAGTGGTAGCTGGGTTGCCTTTGAAATGGGCAGGGGTGGTGAGAGGAAGAAATAGGCATTCATCCTGTAGTTGACATGGACTGAATATACAATAGGATAAGCTGTGTAGCTGGTACTATTCAGAATACAATATTAACATTTAATCCTGCCCATGACCCTATCAAGGGTCACTACTGTCATTCCCATTTATCTATGATAAATGGAGGCATAGGGAAGTTATGTAACTTGCCCAGGGATTCACACTGTGGAGTGATGGAACTAGGGTTTGAATCCAGGCACTGTGGCCCCAGAGAGTTGCTCCAAGTATACATTACCTTGTTTCGTCTTCCTGAAAACTCCCTTGTGGCAATCTTATTCTCACTCTTCAGAAAGAAGAAAGCCTTAGAAAGTTTTATATAACTTGTCCAAGATTCCACAACAGTCAGTGGTAAAGCTGAGACTCAAACCCAGGCCTAGGCCAACTCCAGATCCTTCACTCCGTCCACCAAACCAGAGGTCTGCAAACCATAGACTTCAGGCTAAATCCTGCTCACCACCTGGTATTTACAAATAAGGTGACTTTCATGCTATGACAGCAGTTGAGAAGTCGCAACAGAGACCTTTACAGAAATAGTTTGCCAAGCCCTGCACTAAACTCACAAGATGAACAAAAGGCAGCAACTCCCACCTTTATCTGTCTCTGCCTGACAAAGTAGACATTTATGACTTCATACGAATTAGCCCATCAACTTAATGCCAGGTCTCTGAGTGTATCTCATAGAGTCAGAAGCAGAAAGGACTTTAGAGAATCACCCCATCCAACATTCTCATTTTACAGCTGGGAGAGCCAAGGCTTAGCAGTGACTTGTCCAACATGACTCAATCATCACATCAGAATAGCTGGTTTCAAGAGGACACTGAGGGGCCAAAAGTTTTCCAGAGCCTTAGTCCCTAACAGCATCGAGCCTTCCCGTCCTGTTTGAGACTTCGTGACAAAGCAGCGTTCCCAGTCCCCTGCAAGAAGCTCCAGTTAGGTGACCAAGTCCTTGTAGCTCTGCAGTCCCTTCCCACAGTTCTGTGGTATCTGTCAGGACTTGTCTGGTCCCCACCCCACCTTATTTCCATAGGACACTGAATTTAATATGTAGGGGACCTGACTTTGCCCTTCGGTGGCTGTGTGACCTTAGGTGGGTCACTTCTCAACTCCAGCCTCAGTTGTCTCATCCGTCCAGTGGGCACGGTGTTCCTGTTCCTGCCTATCTTGCAGAATCATTGTCAGGGGTAAAAATAAGGCATTTGCTGTGGGATGATTGATACGAAAAGTCAAGCCAGGCCCAATGGCCCACACCTGTAATCCCGCTACTCAGAAGCTGAGGCAGGAGATTTGCTTGAGGCCGGGAGTTTGAGACCAGCCTGGGCAACCTAGTGAGTCACTGTCTCTACCAAAAACAAAATTAGCCAACTGAGGTGGCACGTACTTGTAATCCCATCTACTCAGGAGGCTGAGGTGGGAGGATCACTTTGAGCCCAGGAGGTCAAAACTGCTGTGAGCTGCCATCACACCACTGCACTCCAGCCTAGGTGATAGAGTGAGACCCTGTCTCAGAAACAAACAAACAAACAAATAAACAAAGTCAACATAATGCAGGGTGATGGAGATTCAGAAATAAGGTCTATTGTCATTCTCATTTAGTTTGGGGTGAAGGGCAGAGACCGATGCCATGTATCAATAGAAGAGAGAGGCCCCCAAAGATAATACATACTTGTGGGTTTTAAATATTTGAAAATCTGATGAATGTATGGACCCTCTTTCCCAAAAACTGGGCTCAATTCATTCAAACAAAAGTTTGCATTTAATCTCAGAAGGTTCTGAAAAATTTTGAAGCCCATTCATAAATACTTAGTTCTGACCACTCCTGATCCACTGTACAGAGGAACAAATTGAGCCCCAGAGAGAGACTACGTGTATCAGTGCCTTTGGGAAGGAAATAAAAATGAAGCTATCCAATCTTGAGAAATAGGATGGGGTGCAATTAAGTTGGGGAAAATTCAGAAGCCTACCAGGTGCCAAAAGTGAGGCTCATCTGTGTTCCTCCAGCTTCTCCTACCGCGTTGTCAGCCTAGGGGACAGGGTGGAAGCCTGGGCAGCCAGCTCCCTCATTATCCCCACAGAAGATCTACCAGCCTCCCTCTCCTCTTCCCACAGGACCACTGCTCACCAGATCTCGGTAGGCACAAGGGAATGCCGGAAGCACAGCTGCCTTCTGTTTGATTCACTATAATAAAGCCCAACTCCAATTCTGGGTTGAAACAAAATGATCAGAATGATAATAGCCTCTCTGGGATGTCTGCCCACCTCTAATTTGTGAGGCCAAATTACTCCTACCCCAGCATCCTTGGCATGAATGTATTCACACCTCCCAGTGCTGCTATTCAAGGCTGGCTTATGACTGTCCAAAGAAAACTCTAAGAGCTCCAATTGGAAGAGACCTTAGGGGTTGTGTAACCTCCCTCTCCCAATTCCACCTGACATTGCATCCCCAGGAGACATTGCCTGCTATCTGCTTGCATATTTCCAAGGCTGGGATTACCACTTCCAGCAACAGCGCATTCTCTGTTCTGGTCAAATCTTGCAGGCTATCTTCCTGGACTTCCTACCATTGGCACCATTTCAGCACTTGGGACCACCACATGGTCTCTGACAGCCTTTACGTATTTGAAGACATTGACTGAATATTTATTTGACAACACCTCTTTTATATTGGTGTCACTATCTGCTTGCTGGCTTGTATTAAAAATAATTACCTATAAGTTCACATCTTCTCCAAACAATGACAACATTCAGTTTACATCTTCCCCAAACAGAGACTTAGATCTTCTAAGGGTCTACATGTGAATGTATCCCTCTCCCCAGAAAAATTCACACGTGCACTAAATTGTGTATTTGATTCAGTCAAACAGGAGGTTCTGAGCCCCTTGCAACTCAGCCTTAGAAATGAAAACTAAACTAAACTAAATCTGGTATCACTTAGTGCCCTCTTTTTATTTAAAAATATATGTTGACCTCAAAACTAAGATTACAGATTTAACTCCTTCCAATATCCTTTTCCATAGGTTCTAAAAAGAGTTATTTGATTAAAAGGTGGGTCACTATGACCAGAAGCTTTTCTTTACTAGCTGGAAGCTGATCATAGACACACCCACTTGCCTTACATAATTTGTAGCATTCTACCTTCATGAAAGAAAGCATTCAGAACTCCACTACCAGATATATAGCCCAGGAAATACTCTTTATTATTCTGTACACTTATATTTCCACGAAGAGAACAGCTTTTAAAATAAATCCAAATCAGACACAGAAATCTGCATGACATTGGAACAGTCCATGACACAGAGAGGACACAGTAGAAACAGTCTTTATTTACACAGAGGCAGAGAGACAAAGGGATGAGGGCAGTTCATTCTGGAAAATTCTTAAAGTTAAGCGATGTGTTTCCTTCACTGTAAATGTACCAGGAGAACATCACTATGGAGACATGCAGGATTGTCTTTAATGGAATGGAAACTTTGATGATTTGATACAACCCCTGATTTTAAAGACAAAGAATCTTGAAACTCCCAAAGATGAAGCCACTATCCTCAGGCCACCTAGCTAGTGGTCTGCACACCCAATTCTGTAAAACTCTACATGCTGTTCTGTTTCCACCACACTATGTGCCTTCTGTTTTTCTCTCTTCTGCAGCTGTCGAAGGAAATAAACAAATGAAATGAATTCAATGGGCTTCTTTACTAAGAAATGACTTCTTTGGTAAGAATGCTTCAGTCTCACATTAGCGAGGCTGGAAAACAGATCATATGGCAGGAACGGGCTCCCATCTGAGTGGCAACTCCCTTGGAGAATTAAGGCAGCTTTGGGGATTTCTGTTCAGCAGGATATCTGGCAAGAGTTGGTAGCTCTCTTTCTCCCTTTTCTTGTCTTCATCTAGAATGAAGGCTAACAGGTGGGTGCTAAATAACTAGACATTGAGTAGATGTAAATGTGATGGTCTCAAACTGATACTTTACATTTCATGAAAACAATAATTATTTAAAAACCTGACAAAATATCAAAAGTGTCCAGTGTCATATACAGTACACAACACCCTTGTCCTGGGTGACCTCTGCTATTAAAAAAAGGCTACAAAAAGAAGTCAAACACGACTTAACATAACGTGAAGCACATACTCTCTCTCCATTACATGTGGGTGGGAAAGGTAAACCCAAATGGTCTCCGAGCACCTCCCCGAGAACTTCCAAGTGCTTTCTGGGCACCCCCACCCTCCTGGGGAACCTGGACTTGGAGCCAGGTTCCCCCCCTGCCCTGCCCCCGCAGATTCAGGAGCCAACTTCTGCTCAAGGCAGCACCATTGCGTTGATTCCGTGTTGGTTCAGCTAGCACCACATCTCCATTCACCCCTGGGGCAAATGTCTGGAGGCAGAAGGGGCCACATGCAGATGGCAAAGAGGAAATGGCAGGCTCTCTCGGAAGCATGCCCCTGCTCTAATGCACACAGGCTTTGCTGACTGCCTGCTCTCATTTCAGCCAAGTAGACTCAGCTTTTCTTGTCAAACTGTTCCAAAGAGTGATTACGTTCATCAAAAGAGAGCAGCTGAATAGTTTCCTCTCTGGAAACCAGCTAGAGGAAAATACATGGCATTCTCTCACTTCTTGTCATCCTCCAACACATTGTTCTTTTGCTAAGAAATATTCCCCTGGCACTTAAATGACTTTTTTAGAAATGACAGTGCTGGGTGAAGTGAACCATATTGTGCAGGGAATTTCAAAGTGCTCTGGGCTGAGAGTCAGGGGATGTGAATTGAAGGTCCAACTTGATCTCTTAGTTGCTGAGAAACCTTGAGCAAGAGTGACTGAAATGCTGAGCCTTGGTTTTCTCACCTGGGAAATGAGGAGATAGAAGCTATTGCCCTGCAGTCCCCACTGGGCAGATGGGAGGTAATGTACATAAAAGTGCTTTATTACCAAAAAAAAAAATGGTAACATCTAGGAAGAAGTTACCTTTCATGGAAGGGTTGGAAGTCACCAACGGGGTCCAGACCCCAACCTGATTGTTCGCCTCCATTCTTAAGCCTCACTGTTCACAGGGCTTCAAGACACCTGCCACCTGTGCTGTCTCAGGCTTTCAGCTGAACTTTTTTACACAGAAGGATTCAAAGTCTCCTGAATTTCCCTTTTTTTCCTCTATAGAATGACCTGAGGAGCCTGACCCTGACCCAGCAAGAAAACCTCAGGGCCCTGGGAGACACAACCATCTCCCCACCCGACCCTCGTCGCCTCATAACCCTCTTCTCTCAGGATTCACCAGGCTCAGCGACACCCTAGTTTTAGGCAAAGCGCCTTCTCAACGTGCGAGTGCAGCGGCCTTTTTATTTTTTCCCAAGAATCTGCAACAGGAGCTCCCACAGTCAGAATACAAATCCCTCCAACAAGGGCGTGAGAAACTCTAACCATAAACAGAAACCCCTCCCAAAGATGTCACCAGTTTAGCAAAGTAGGAATCACTTCTCTTACTGATCACCACCACCACCACCAGAGGGCACCAAGTGCAAGCTTGTATCAGAAGTAAACCTAGAAATTCTCTGAAACCACCAACCTGTCCCATCCACTCATAATATTCTCCCCTCCACTTGAGAGAGTATTTCTGCACTGCTTGTCTCACCCTGCCCTCCAAGGTGCCGCATCTAGTGCAGGAGAGTGTTTACAGTCAACTCTCCATTTCTCAAGATCCCTGGGTCCACTCCTGGATATTCCCAGGGGAAGGCTGTGCAGGTGTCCAAGAACAAGAAATTAACACAACAGCCTGTCAGGCTGCCGTTGGGCACCCACCTGGCCTTGTGAGGACAACATGGTGAGGACATATGTGCAGCCTCACTTGGCCCCTGTCCCCGTTTCCCCAGGCAGGTCTCAGGAAGCACAAATGGGTTTCTGAGCTCCGTGTGTCTCACAGAGCAAGAATGGCATGAGGCCTCAGTAGACGTGGCTTGCCTCAGGCCTCTACCAGCTTGTCTGATGTAGGTACCTCCTAGAACTTGTTCACTGTGGTTCATTTACCCTCTTCCTCCTGGCCCTCATAGCTCTGGGCCATCTGACCACCAGAAGCTGGAGGAATGTTCCAGAACACACAATCAAACTCAGATTGGTCAGAGTGAAAATCAACTATGAAGGTTTCTACTATGAAGTTTTCTACTCAAAATCCCTCAAAGCACCACTGACTTCATTTTAGGGACAAATAAATCTAACTCCTGGGCTGAGGCTCAGATATGAGAGGGCTGCCTAGGGTAGGCAAGAAAAGGAGGGTCTATGTACCTTCCCCAACCACCCCACTAAACTCAGCCGGACTTCATGTTTGATTTTTGTTTTATTGGCATCTGATCAAAAACCCATCCTCTCTGATTAGATCGACTAAGAACGTCTGTGCCCGCAGTCTAAGCAAATGTGATGGGGGTTTCCGACCTCAAGGACCTAGCTTCGGCAGGCTCCCAAAGTAGGAGAGACTTCCCCCAAAACAAAGGGGACGCAACAGAAGTCATTTTCCTGTTTGCTCCTCTCCTCCGAGCTAACAGCCCCCAGGCCAGATGCACAGAAGGCGAACAAAAACTAGAGCCATGAAATCATTTGTAATTAGTAAAAGAAGAGAAGATCAGGACAGCTTCCAGCGGAGGAATCCCAAAATGGTGTCCGCAGTGGGAGTGAAGCAGCTGGCTGTGATCCGGGCATTGGCATGGGGGTTCCTCCTCCTCCTCCGGGCAGGCTCAGATGGCCAGCCAGTGTTTCGACTGCAGAGAAAGACAGCAAGGACTTGATGACGTGGTGGGGACCGACAGGAGCAGGGGCTAGCTGGTGGGGGCAGCAGGAAGCAGAGAGGAGGCAGAAAAACACCCCCTTCCTTCACAGACCTCAGGGAACATGCAGGTCAATTCCCTAACTGTCACAGCAGCCCCGAAAGGGCTGCACAACCTCCCCAAAGTCACACAGCAAGCTTGAGGCCATGGGCTTGCAGGGAGCCTCTCTGTCCCCCATCCCTTTCCCCTTAAGCCAATGTGTTAGCCCTGCATGCTCTAATACTTGGTCAAGGTATTGCAGCTCTTCCTTGAAGATAAGGAATTTTCAGCATGGTTGGTGACACTCCATGGTGACAACTCATTGGGGTTACGCAGAGTTATAGGAAAGACTGGGCATTTGGCATCCCAGGATCAAGAAGCAGAGGGGCAGGCATGGGCTGATAGAAGGCAGAGGACAGTCCTTCTCCTGCTCTGACCCTGACACCACATCCCTGCAGGCTACAGCTCACACTGGGTTTCTGGGTTTTCTGGCTGTGAGGTCCAGCCTTGGGCAGTGCAGAGGAGGGAACAGCCAGGGCCTGCCCTTATGATCCCCATCCCAGCAGGCCAGACCGCACCCACCTGGAACTGTCTGATGTCCCTCTGAGCCACCAGGTGGTGCTCGTTCTCCGGCGTGATGCCATAGGCCAGTCTCTGAAAGGAGGAGAAGGAGAGGAGGCCTTAGCCTGGTCCAGGGATACCTTTCTGGTAAGCCAGCTACACCCTCAGATGAGGGTCGCCTGCTATTTGGCCCTGCAGCTCCATGTGGACAGCATTGGTGGTCTGTACAAAACACCTCCAGCCTTGTTTGTGGAGCTGGTCCACCAAGTCATTCATCCAACTAGTGTTTCTTGAGCCACCTACTGTGGTCAGACATGGGGCTAGGCCCTGTGGATCCAGACTTGAAGGAGACCCATGCAGTCTCTGCTGTGGGGGAGCTTACAGCCTATGTAAGGGACTGGCAATGAACAAACACACACGTCGTCTTAGACCCACATTGGAGAAAGTTCAGCAGGGAGAGTGTGGAAGGAGGCCTTTCACCCTGCAGGGAATCAGGGAAGCCCTTCTGCAGTGGGGGCACTTTCAAGATCTCAAGCCATGTGTTCTGAACCAACAATTGATCACTGATAGTGGGAAGCCTTCCCTCACCCAAAGTGTGGAGAATAGAAAGCTCAGGTCCCAGTTCCCATGTCTAGAATGAGGTCACTGAACACTGATCCGCCCAGTGACCCAGAACAGAGTCCCCTGCACCCCACTTAGGGATTTCACAGACAGGAAACATATCACAAAGACCGAGGGTGGGGACTGTCCGTTGGGCACTCCCTTCCTGCATTCTGCTTGCCTCATTGTCTTCCATTTTGCTTACCTGCCCTTCATTAGAATGTGAACTCCATATGGGCAGGAATTTTTGTCTAGTGCCTCAAATATTGCCCGGCATATCTGCATCCTAACAAATACCTTCCAAGTGAGTGGATAAAGGAATGAAGGAATGAAATCTTTGTTTTGTAAAGTAAGGATATGAGGAAGACTATCACTATTAGTTTATGAAAGAAAGGGTATTTTAATCAACTAGGAATGGCATAATTTCAGGATAAAGGGCATTGTTTCCTAAATATTTATATAAATGTGTGTGTGTGTGTGTGTGTGTGTGTACATGTGTGGAGCTGGTCTACTGAGTCATTCATCCAACCAATGTTTCTTGAGCCGCCTACTGTGGTCAGACATGGGGCTAGGCCCTGTGGATCCAGGCTTGAAGGAGACCCATGTAGTCTCTACTGTGGGGGAGCTTACAGCCCATGTAAGGGACTGGCAATGAACAAACACGCACGTCGTTTTAGACCCAGATTGGAGAAAGTTCAGCAGAGAGAGTGTGGAAGGAGATGTACAAGTGTGTATACACATGTACATATATATACACATGTATAAATATTGACATATATGCAGAATGCATAGAAAGAAAATATAGTACAGAAATCTCTGGTTTAGGCTGATCAGATTATTAAGTTCTGGAAAGAGGCAGGTGAAAACCAGGAGGAGATCACAGTGGGCTCGGATGGGGAGAGTTGGGACATCTGGGAAAATGACAAAGCTTAGATAGGGACACGAGAGTGAGCTGGGTTCAGGTGTCTGTCTAATCAACCCTTAGTGAACTCCAGGGCCAAGCTCACCCCCAAGTAACATGTACTTAACACCGCTTATACACCAGGCACTGTGCTAAGTGCTTCCTTTTTCTTTTTGGGGTATGCAGTAGTATCCTCAGGATACAGATGTGGAAACTGAGGCTCATCAGGGTAAATAACCTGGCCAATGAGGTGGGTCTATCTGGCTCTAGCGTCTGTGTCCTTCTGTCTCCCTTCCCCCACCCAACAGGAATGAGAGTCCTCCCGTCCCCCTCAGCCACCTCCCACCCTGTTCCCCTGGGGAGGCCCAGAGCTCACCTCCCAAAGAGAGCCCTGTGTGCTCAGGAACTTGTAGACGATGTAGATGGGCACCAGGGCCATGGAAGACAGCGAGATGCCCCACCCCACCCAGTTGGCCCAGGGTGGGAAGATGTAGTCGTCATAGCTGAGTGGCTTGAAGTTGATGATGCTGACCACGACCACGAACTAGGGATGGGCAGGGAAGGGACAGAAAGGAAGACGGGGCGGAAGAGAGACGAGAAGGGAAAGAGAGGAGGTGGGAGAAAGGTGGGCGAGAAATGAAGGGCAGCGAGCATCACCACGAAGGGAGGAAAGAAGGAAGGAGGGAGAGAGGGAGAGATGGAGAGTCAAGGATGCAAGAAGCAAGTGACAATCAAAAGGAGGCAGAGATGACAGGGAACAAGCAAAGAGGAAGAACAAAAGGTGGCTTTGGAGTAGGCATAACAGCCCCCAGGGACCCGGCCCCCACTCAGGAACCCCCCAGTAAGGTGGATGCCTACCATGTTATCCACAGGGCCAAGCATCCCAAGTGACCCCTCTGCATGACCAGGGCCTCTGTATCCCAGAGCCTCCCCCCTAAGATGCAAATATCCCCACCCAGCTCCATCCTCGGCATATCCTGCTCCCTACATGCAGGGTTTCCCAGCAGACACTACACACCAGGAGGAAGGCAGGGCTGACGAACTTCCAGCACAGTCTCCAGTACAGGCCCGGCCTGAACCCCATCATCTGCTGGATGTCGTTGCTGAACCTGTCCACTCCTGTGCACACACAGGGCAGGCCTGTTACAATGGCCCCCGCGACAGCCAGGGCCAGGTCCTCCCATGAGGTTCTGGCCCCAAGTGGAGAGCAGGGCAGTGGGACAAGATGCTGACACCCTGGGACTCGGGAGAGTTGGGATGGGACTTTGTAACAGAATGAGGGAGAGGACAAACTCCAGACCAGTATCCCCTCTCATGTGCCACCCCAATTAACTTGTCAGAGGGAAACCTGGGCTCGGAGAGGTGAGGGGATTTGCCCCAGATTCCACAGCCGGTCGGCCTGACTCCAAAGCCCAGCTCTTTCCCCTTGCTTATGCTTGCTCTGAAAATAACAACAACTATACATACGGCACATTCCCTGCCTTCAATCTGATGGCAGAGCCCAGCCTCTTCCACTGATTCTCTCTCTGAGTGGTAGCAGAGTGAGAACAGAACTAACATGTTGGCGTGACACTTGGGGGGACAAACAAACAATGAACACATTTAAGGTTTGTAAAGTATTCTCTCAGCTCCATTCCAGAATAAGTTTGCCAGAAAAAATGCAGGATACCCAGTTAAGTTTGAATTTCACATAAATAATGGAAAAAATTGGTATAAATATGTCAGATGCAATATTTGGGCAATACTTATGCTAAATAATGATTTGTTTTTTTACCTGAAATTCAAGTTTAACTAGGCAACCTGTGTTGTACTTGCTAAATCTGGCAACCCCTGGTAGAATGAATTGTAGGACTTGGGGGTCAGCATTTTCCTAAGGGCTCCTCTTTTAGAAGCTGATGCTGGATACCCTCAGGGGCCTTTGCAGCCTCCTGTTAAGGGCAGTTTCATCCAAAGATGAGCCAAGGATTGAGATTTGTTCCCAAGAAGCAACATGCTGGACTCTGGAATTTTAGGTGGCTGTCCTGGAAATGGAAAGCTGAGGCTTTTCCACACACTCACATACCATAAAACCAGGAAACTCCGATGGCTTCCATGAGGACAGCAAAAAGGATGGAGGTGCCCGCAGCAAAGGTGTCCAGGAGGGTCAGCACATAAATTCCACCCTGGGGCAGGGAGAGAAGAAGAAGCCTGAGGACCTTTTTGGCCAAAAGTGGGCACTGACTGTTGTGTCCATCAGCTCTTACCTGTCCCCTGTCCCACTTGCTCAGAACCCTGTTTGAGATCACAGACTGTAGGGTTGTGGTGCTGTTGTAGTTATGGTACGGTCACCTCAGTTTCAGCCAATAAAGAGTTAGATGGGTTTCAAAGGGACTTTTGCTGCCCCTCAGATCAATAAATAATTAACAGGGTTGAGTGGAATCCTCAGCATCAGAGATGGAAGAAGACCACCAGGTTGAGGATGCTGAGTCCCGCATTGTTCTCCCTGAGCTCAGTCCCAATGTTTGACTAAGAATCTGCCCAAAGGCCCCAGGTGACCCAGAGCCCAGCCCCTACTCACCTTGGTTACGCAGAACAGGGCGAGAAGGAAGGTCCCGAAAGTGACGCCAAATGTGAAGAGTTTCCGGTGTCTCTTCAGGACCTGGAAGTCGTCTGCCAGGCCTGTGATGATAGCCTCCATGCCTCCCATCTGGAGGGAACCAGGTGGGGTGGGGTGCAGGAATGAGGGTCTCTCTGGACCTCAGTCTCAGGCACCAGGGTTCCTAGGGCCTCCTGTAGCCCAGGACTCCTGCAGGCTGCCTTGCCTCTCTCGAGAAATCAGCACATCCTGCCTTCCTCCCCATCCTCTGGTCCCATTTCTGTCCTGTTCTCAGGCAAACTCAGAACCCAGAAACTATGCGGGAGAGGGTGAGGGTTAAGTCAACTCCTGTCTCCCCTACTCAACAGCTACCTGTCTCCTGCCTCCTCACTCAGCCCGAGTGGGTACAGATAAGCTGATAGTGGAATGAAAACAGTAAAACACCAAAACCCATGTCATAGGTTTACATGTCAATAAGGGTCTCTGGAAACAACTCCTGCAGAAGAGCTGCTAGTGATGAGAACTTCAGGCAGTCGTTTTTGATAAAGATTTTTGGCTGCTTTTCTAATAATCGAGCAAAGTGGTCACTTCAGACTCCGGACTCTTAGAGTCTGAAAGGGTCTCACATCCCACTGCTATGAGCAGATTGCTTCCTTATGAGGCCACTGTTAGGGCAGACAAGCATGAAAGCTACCACTCTCCGGGCCGGGGGGGGGGGGGGGGGGGGGGGGGGGGGGGGGGCGGGGAGAAAATTACTCAAGGTATTTATTCACAGAACAGCCTTGGGTACATAAAAATTTGTTCCTTAAAAAAAAAAATCAGAAATAGTTATTCTAATACTTTCTGAGTTGACAGAAAGGCAATTGCTCTCCAGCTCTAGGTACTATTCTACATGCCAAATACTATACTAGATCTTTTACATATATTATCTCCAATTTTCACCAAAACTCTGCTAGATAGGTATTATTATTCCCATCTTTCAACTCCCTCATCCTGGTTTTCAGTACGAAAGTGATTAGTGTAGTAAATGATAGCATTAGGTTCCCAGCCAGTGGCTCAAAAGTTCTGCTCTTTTCTCTACATTGCTCTGCCCCTAAAGCTGATTTACTTACTGTGTGACAAAAGTAATAGCCTTTCCGGAGCGCCCAGCTCTAGCTGTTCGACCTACTCGATGAATGTAATCCTAAAACAAAAAGGGTAAATAAATTCAAGTTATATGGATTATAAGTAAAAACAAACAAACAAACAAAAAAAAAACATCTATGCAGTCTTGGTATAAAACCTTTAAAAGAAAATAGATTCATTTGTAACATGGAGAAAATAAATGGCCTGAACAATCTGTTGAGACAAATCTACTTCACCTTTTTTATTCTCTTTGCAGCACAAAATTGATCCAATGCTTTCCCTTCTTTTATAGAAAGATAAATCTACAAAGTGTATCTACATGGTCACAGGCTACATGGTAATTTTAAAAGACAGCACTGGATCTCAAGGCAGACCTGGGTTACAGCTGTCTACCACTTGCCAGTTACAGAATTGCCTGCAAATCACAAAACCTCTCTGAACCTTTGTTTCCATCTATTGAACAGGAATAAAAATACATGCCCAAATTAGAGTTGTTATGAAAATCAAATGGGATAGCACCTTGTCTACAGCAGTAAAATACAAAGACAAGAGACACACCAGTTCTCATCCAGGGGTGATTCTGTCATCCTCAAAAGACACTGGTAATATCTGGAAATATTTCTGATTAAAACAAGTGGAAGAGTGTGTGATGCTGCCATTTAGTAGGGAGAGGCCAGGAATGCTGCTTGGAATCCTTCAACTCAAAGAACAACCCCCGCAGCAAAGAATCTGATAGCTTAAAATGTTCATAGTGCCAAGGCTAAGAAACTGTGTGATACACTAAGAACTACAAGCTGTCATTCTCAAGCAACGACAGTGACGTAGATCAGTATGTGGTGCACCTGCCTCTTTTGACTATGAGGATCTAATAACTCTCCTTGGCTACCTCCTTCATATGTACTAATGTTACACACACAGGCCTGTGCAAGGTGATGAGAATGAACAAATCAAGGGCTTTCTTGTTTTTTGATACTTCATCAGGAACAAAAAACTGCTGTAACTAAGGAAAGACAGAAGACATTCCATTCAGAAATACACTTTAGGACTAGAAAGGCAAGTTAGCAACAGGACTCACCTTGGAATGGGTAGGAATGTCAAAGTTGACAACTACATCTACATGAGGTATGTCCAAACCTCGGCTGGCAACATCAGTTGCTAGAAGAATGGAACGGGCCTTGGCCTTAAACTTATTAAGGGATCCTAGGCGCTTACTCTGAGGTAATGAAAAAGAAATGTTGGACAACTTAACATATGTTTTGGAATACAAACACAAAATAGACAAACACAAGAACAAAGAGACATACATTTTTTTTTTAAGTTTTTTCCCCTAAGTTTTGAATGGGGTTTCACAGGTCAAAACAGAAATATGGAAGCAACAAAAATAAGTAAGACTCAACAAAAAATATGATACAAAACAAGTGTAGTTTAAAATGATAGAAAGGTAACTGGGAAATAATTTATTAATGTTTTTAAGAGACCAGAGTCATTATTACTACTAGGGCTGAATAAATCAACTCAACAGCTTGCAAACCAGACAGCTAAATATGAAATATTCTAATGGGAGCCTCTTGCTATCCTGAAAGAAGAAAGCAAGGATCTAGGGCAACACTTCAAAGCCCATAAAATTACAACAATTATGGAAACAGGCATTGATGCTGTATATCCTTATTGTACAAATCTATTGTTTTGAGGTTTCTCTCACTCATGCCACCAGTGCATGGCTGATGATGACAGAATCCTTACCTGACTCATCTGTCCATGGAGGGGGATGGCAGTGAATCCAAGATTTCGCAGTAGCAAAGCTGTTCTCTGGGTATTGTTACAGGTGCTGCAGAATATCATAAAGGAGTTTCCAGCCAGTTCATTTAGAATATAAACCAGGTAGGTATCCTAAGTTACAAACCCAAAACAATAAACGTAATTGAGCCTGGGAGAAAGGATTAGAGACCTGGCATACACATAGGTAAAGACTAAGCCTATAGTTGTTTCTCAATTATCCAGACCCCTAGCTGCCAGCTTTGCAATCCTTAACCAGCACTACCATCTCTGTGAACCATGTATTCCCCACACAGCCTAAAGGCAAGCAGGAGATCTACACTGAGCAAACAGAAGTCATTGTTTCAAAGCACAAAACTAGGGGCTTCATCCTAAATAAAAGCTACATAATAAGCAGACAGAGAAAAAAATTACCTCAAAGATGGGGATGGGAAGGAATTATATGATTACATCACGACTTCATTATTGTGGTTTAATGTGTTGTGAATTCCTGGCAAGTCTGGCTTATCAGTGATAATAGAAGCATGAGATGCACTCTAAAGCAGACAGACGGGATGCCAATCTGCATTGCAGCTCTTAGCTAACCAAGACTTGACACGTTTTCAGATGCTTTGGTGAAAAGAAGAGGGAGAGGCAGGAATGATCAAAGTAAACACTTTACCTTGAATTTAGAGGGAATAAAAATATAATATTGCTGTAATTTTTCAACTGTCTGGTATTTAGAGGAAACGGCACATTTCACAGGATTCTTCAGAGCTGCTCGCTGAAGTTTTTGCACCTGAAGGAAGAAAATCCAGAATAGTACACTGATCCCTAAACACTCTTTATTTATGATATGGTTTGGCTCTGTGTCCCCACTCAAATCTCACGTCAAATTGCAATCCCCACGTGTCACGGGAGGGACCTGGTAGAAGGTGAGTGGATCATGGAGGCGGATTTCTCCCATGCTGTTCTCATGATCGTGAGTTCTCACAATTTCTGACGGTTTTAAAGTGTGGCACTGCCCCCACCTCCTGCCGCAACGTAAGACGTGCCTTGCTTCCCCTTTGCCTTCTGCCATAACTGTAAGTTTCCTGAGGTCTCCCAAGCCAATCTCTTTTCTGTATAAATTACATAGTCTCAGATAGTTCTTTATAGCAGTGTGAAAATGGACTAAAGCAATTTATTTTTACTTTGTTATTATTGTTGTTACTATTTATGTATCAATTCTCATAAAGAAGAAACAAAAGTCCTAGCAAATTTCACCTTCTTGGTCATGGTGGCAGAGAAAAGGAACGTTTTCCGATCTCGAGGAATCACTTTGAGGATCTTGTCAACCTAAGGCACAAAGCGGAAAAGATGCCAATGTAACATTCAGACTGGAAAACCAGAAAATCCTCTAGGTAGTGAAGGAGGTAGACACTAACAAACCAAATGTATCACTGTGAGGATTTGAGACTCGAAAATTCAATTCAATTCAGCTAAGGTTTACTGAATATTTACTATCTGATACCCTACCAGACACTATAAAAAATACCTTTCTGAGAAAAGAATAGTATAAATTAGTAGACTGGAGCTAATCTAAGAGAAAAGTCAAAAACAAGCATTAATCAACTAAGTAAGCTGGGAGTAGAGGGTCATCAAAGAAAATGAAGATATTTCAGGGTGTATGTCAAGGTCTAAATGAAATGAAATGGAAAAGAAAATCTGGTTTTGATATTTCCCATTTCTGGAGTCAGAGCCAGACTATATTCTAAAGACAAGAGGGTGCTCAGTAAATGCAACTTGAAGATTATCAAGAAGAAAACTGATACTGATGCAGTGATCTACATAACACAAGTGGGCACTGAAACAGATTTTGAAGCAGGAACCCTGAGATGCTCTAAGAGCAGGAAAGAAATTGACAGCTCACCTCTGTCTCAAAATCCATATTCAGTATTCGGTCAGCTTCATCCATGACCAAGTATTTGAGAGCTCTCAAGTTGAAACCTTTCGTGTTTTCCAAGTGGTCAATCAGTCGACCAGGAGTTGCTACCAAGATAGGTTGAGGAGAAACAGTGATGTTTTAGAACAGGTCAAAAAATAAATAAATAAAGTTATCTGCCCCACCCCACAGCTCTCCACCACATTTAACTTAAGAAATTAAAAAATTTAACAGGGTTACAAAATCTTTCTATCCAACACTGATAGATTTTCTCCAATTCATCACTGCCAGTGTCTTTTACCTCTGTCAGTTACTCACCTATTATTATATGTGGCTTTTTTGCAAGGGCCAAAGATTGAGACATTGAATCAATTCCACCTACAATTACAGCTACAGAGAGAAAAAGAACATAGAGATAAGATCCTTAACTTTTTCCACAGTCCACTGAACATCTTTTAAAGCCAATGCCAGATTTCTACTTAAATTTGTTCTTCCCTTATAATTAATACTCTTCCGAAAGCTAAAATACAACATTAGCTCTTTAGGTCAATAAATTATGCTAATAACACTTTACTCCATTTTCCTTTCACACTCATTCTTCACTTGTGATGACAACCCAGGATCCCTTCCCTTCAGACACTTACCACTCTGCACTCCAATAGAGGACCCCAGGGCTTCAAACTGCTCTGAGATCTGAAAGGCCAGCTCCCGAGTCGGGGTGAGAACTAGGGCAAACAAACGCTGTGGAGTCTCCAGCAGTGCATTTAGAATGGGCAAAGCAAAGGCGCCTGTTTTTCCAGAGCCAGTTTCTGCCAGCCCAATGATATCACGACCTAGAAGAAAAAGAAAACATTTAACAGCCAAGAAATTCTCTCTGCACTATTTCCGTGTTTTCTACAGTGACATGATGCTGGGCACAAAATAGACTCTGAATAAATATCTGATGAACTGGGGAGAGAGAAAGGCTGAAAACAGAAAAGACATGGTCTCTCTCTTGGATAAGCTCAAAACCCAGTGGTGAGACAAACATACAAATGCATTATAATGTGATAAGAGTTTTAATATAAGCCCCTACTAGCTACAGTGAGAAAACAAGGAAAAGAGTAACTTCTGCCCGGAAGAGTTAGAAAAGGCTAACAGAGGTGATGAGTGAGTTAAACCTGGAAGTAAGCAAAGAAGGGAAAAAAGGATATTCCTGTAAGAGGGAAGAGAATTAAGGCTTTACAGAACATAGCATGCATAGTTAGGCAAAGAAGTGCATAGTTAGGCTGAGAAGTACAATGTGGCTAGAACACAAAAGTATTAAGGGAGAAAAAAGAATGAGTTTTGATGATGCTTTCCTATAAGAGAGAATTGAAGGATTTTCAACAGGGAATATCATGATCAATATTACTCTTTAGGATGATAAACTCTAGGCCTGATGGCATAAGGAGGAGCCAAGGAACTTAACAGTGCATGCCATTTACTGCTGCTTCTGAGGGAAGAATGCCCTAAGGAATTCTTTAAGAACAGGTCACCACTGTGTGTTATCACCACTCAAGCCACAATTTACAAGATGTAGAAATTAACTCCAGAGTCAAAAGCACTATCTCCAGGCTCGCTGCAGCCCGTGAGGTAGCTATGTACTACGATAGCATCCAGTGAGAAAGCTCCCTATTAAATCAGGAGCGGCCCCTACAGTTGCTACTCCTGTTCTATGACTGTGTTACTGCTGAGAAGTCTTCTTTACCTAGAAAATAATCCTATAATAAATAAATCCCTTTTCCCTGACATAACCTAAACATGACTTACAAGGCTCAACTGGGACACTGGATGTAATTCAGGAGAGATATGATGGTGGCCTGAACTGAGGCCAGGCATGGGCACAGGAACCAGTGAGATTCAGAAACTAACTAAAGGAAATGTGAGTGGCGTGCACATTTTTAGTGCGGGACACTCAAAAGCCAAAAACTGAGATACAGGCAACAGAAAAATTAGTCCTGGTGAGGAAAACAAGGACTTTGGTTTCCACATAGGGAACTCGAAACTTAAGGTTCCTGCAGTAAACTCAAAGAGGTATGTCTAAAAACCAATTGGACGTACTTGTTTGGAGCTCAGGAAAAAGTGGGGGTTAGAACAGACATGGGAGCCATGAGTATCCTACCACTGGTACTCCCTCGGGGCAGATGCTTCAGAATCATCTATGAGGCTTACGCGCGCGTGTGTGTGTGTGTGTGTGTGTGTGTGTGTGTGTTGTGTGTGTGTATGCCCAGTCCCACTCCTGGAAATTCTAACTGAGTAGATCTTGGCTGGGGCCTAGAAATCTCTAT
Source organism: Cheracebus regulus (assembly GCA_963574635.1). Classification (NCBI taxonomy): domain Eukaryota; kingdom Metazoa; phylum Chordata; class Mammalia; order Primates; family Pitheciidae; genus Cheracebus; species Cheracebus regulus. The sequence goes on along the minus strand of CAUYQU010007024.1, from coordinate 15,837 downwards.
TTAACAACAACAACAACAAAGGCTACCCAGATGATTCTGATGAACACAGACTCACTTTAAGACAGGCTTTAAGGTTGAGGGCTGAATGAGAAATGTTACACAATGTTTCAGAGTAAGAAAAAAGGATAAAGACAGAATATTGTAAGGCAAAGCGAAAGAAATCAGAAGGGAATGAGAAAGAACAGCTAGAAAGAAGAAGAAAATGCTGTCTTGAAATTAAGGAGGAAGACAGCTTCAAGCAAGAAGAGTGATCAGTAGTGTTCAATGACACTGATCAAGTAGAACAGACTTGTAAAATCCATCTCTTAAACATTAACTAGTTAAACCAGGATCTGCCATGCCAGATCAGACAACAGTGTGATATGGTTTGGCTCCATGTCCCAATCCAAATCTCATCTTGAATTGTACTCCCATAGTTTCCACATGTTGTGGGAGGGACCCAGTGGGAGATAATTTGAATCACAGAGGCAGTTTCCCCTACACTGTTCTAGTGGTAGTGAAAAAGTCTTAAGAGATCTGATGGGTTTTATCAGTAGTTTCTGCTTTTGCATCTCTCTCATTTTTTGCCGCCACCATGTAAGAAGTGCCTTTGTCTCCTGCCATGATTCTGAGGCCTCCCCAGCCACAAATGGAACTGTAAGTTCAACTAAATCTCTTTTTCTTCCCAGTCTCAGGTATGTCTTTACCAGCAGCATGAAAATGGACTAATACACAGTGCACCCTAGTGAATTCTATTCTTTAGGCTTCTTTTCATTAACATCAGTGTTTTCCATTCAAAAGCATATGCAGAGATGTGAAATCCAAGTCAAACCAATGGACTGATTTTTTAAAGATTATAGAAACAAATGACAATCCAGGAATAAAATATCTCACTCATCTACTTATTTTAATGTTCTCCAGTGGCAGGGCAGGTAACAATGAATTACAACAGCATCCACCTATCTGAGAAATAAAGGTCAGTGTAAGCAAATGATTCCCAAAGCTTTTTATTCCTCAACTCCTAGGGGATACTGCCATGCCCGCCTGTGTAACACAATACACCTTCGGGAACAGGGGGCAGGGGAGCTAGGATTTGTCCTTTTTTGTCAAGGGAAATCTTAACGTTTCAGAAGAAAGGAGTACATAAGAAAGATTTAGGGAAGTAAAAGAGCTAAAGTTGCTTGATTCATGAAGCAATAAGCACCGCTTGCTGCCTACAGCTGAGGCCTGCACTGCTTTCGGTGTTTTAATGAGTCCCTCAGAGCAAACCTCAGTTTGTGAAACTGATATATTTTTCTGTCATTTCCTTTCTTTTCCTCTGAAGAAATCTCTAAGCCTTTTCAGAGTTTATACCTGTAGAGAATATACCAGAATGCATAAACTCAGTAAGAGCAGAATAAATTTTGTCATATAGACCTGCCACAATTGCTAGCACTGAATTAAGTGCTTGCTATATGGCAGCCATTAATAAACTGAAATTCTTTGAGGACAACTCTAAGTGATCTCTGAAATCCACATAAATAGATGGTGTCTCACTATGTTGCCCAGGCAGGTCTCAAACTCCTGGCCTCAAGCAATCCTCCCACCTCAGCCTCCCAAAGTGCTGGGATTACAGGCATGAACCACCATGCCCATCATGAACCACCATGCCCATCAAACCATTTTTGATCTCTTGATAGTAACACACTTTGATGCAGGTCCATTAACAGAGGTTTTTCGAGCTATAAGACACTATGTTCAAATTCCAGCTCTGGCAATAATTAGTTATGTGATTCTAGCCAAGGGACTTAACCCCCTGAGTCTCAATTTCCACAATAATAAAACAATCATCCCTACCTACTGTTCTGGATTGTTACAAGGTTTAAGAACAGTGGACAATCTGGGCTCAGTAACTTTGCAGAAACTGAAAATGTCATTAGTCCCAAATTAAAAGTTAGAACTTATTTTAATCAAATGACAACAGCAACAAAAACAAACACTAGATTATTTGAATCGTTTGCTTAGAGGCAGAATCTATAGATTCAAATGAAGCATTTATAAACTACTCATTAGAATGAGACAAAGCCAAAAATAAGAATAAAGACATTTTCCATGGTGATCATTTCTGTCAGTTCCTAGTAATCTTCCACTGACTCCTCCCTATTCTTTTCTGCATCAAATTTAAACTTATGGCTGAAAAAATTAGAATAATTTTAGGATTATTACCAGCTAATTTGATCCTTCTTCTCACCTATGCTGTAGGGCAAACTGGAAAAGTTAAAATCCATGAACCCTTCTTGCTATTTTAAAGTAACACTGGGCCACTGATATTTCTTTCCCACTGCTGGCCTTCATACGGTCCTTATCCTCCAAACTTCTCTACACAAGTTGGAAGTGTTTTCTAGTCCCTCCTTGAGACACTTTCCCTTCCCTAATTTGTGTGAACCTTATACTCTCAAGATTTTCAACCCTCTATTGACTCTTCCAATTTTCCTCTGTCATCTTCTGGCCTCATTTGCCAATCTAACCCATTTCTAGTCTCAGTTATAACCGCTCTTTGGATACAGTATCTATATCCAGTTCCGGCCTCTCGATCAAGTCCCAGTCCCAAAATTCCAACTGTGTATTTTTTTCCTGTTTTATTGTTCCCCAGTTTTATTGACAAAAAATTATAATATACTTATGGTATACAATGCAAAGTTTTGATACATGTATACTCTGTGAAGTGATTAAAACAAGCTCATTAACATATCTCACTTCACATCCTTGTCATCTTTGTGGTGAGAACATTTAAGATCTACTCTCCTAGCACTTTTCAAATATACAAAACATTAACTGTAGTCACCATGCTATTCAACAGATCTTCAGAACTTATCCATCCTGTCTAACTGAAACTGTACCCTGAGCAACATTTCCCCATGCCCTTCCCCTAGCTGTCAACTCTATCTCACTGATATCCAAAATCGATTACTTCCAACTGAATTCAGCTTTCCTGAATTCTTACCCCTGTTCCCTTCTGGTATCAGTGATACACCAATAATATGCCCTAAACATATAACCTAGAAACTGGGTAATAATCTTATATTTTCTCCACCCCTTCCTTGCCTTCTACTTAACTGGTTATAAAATCATGATTGTAACATTTTCTCTTTTTCATTCTACCACCACCCTACCCATTATTTATTGCTAAAATCATTACAATGACATTGGTTTCCCAGACTTCAATCTCTTGTCTCTAATGATCTTTCACAGCTATGAGATTAATCTTCCAAGAGTACAACTCTAAATCCTTAATCTCCAAAAATGCTCCACTGCCTATGAAACAAAGACCAAATTCCTCGACCCAGCACTCAAATCCTTCATAATCTGGCCCCAATCACCTTACTAAACTTTTTCACCACTCTTTTAAGTACTTGCAAATCTCCATATATGCCCATGTTTTCCAGACTGGCTTTTTTTCATGCTGTTTCCTATGCCTAGAAAGTCTTCCCCTTCCCTCATATCTGAATGTCTAAATCCTTCTAAATTCAGTCTTCAAGGTTCAGCTCAAATGTCTTCCCAACCTCCCTGGCCAAAAATAAAATGAAATAAATCTTCTCTAATCCATCTCAATTAGAAGTAATCTCTTCTCCCTCAGTACACTCTGAATGTAACTTTCTTAGGTCCCTGTTCAACTTGTAATAAATTTATAATTATCTCTTTAATAGAATATGGACCCTTGGAGAAGACAGTTAACCTCCAGTGCATTACATTTACACCAAATAGTAACTATTAATGGAAGGAACAAATGAAGTTTTGCAGAGTAAGCCTAACCCCTTTTCCACATGACAGTTCTTCACATCGTTACATTTTTCAATTATTGTAAATAACAATCGATACATTAATTACTAATAATCATAATTATAGCTTACATTAATCACTAATATAGTAATACAGTAATAGCTATATTAATACTAACAATAATTAGCCACATTACTCCTCTTATAATAATAGCTAAGATTACATTCACTTTCTCTGAAGATCTTAATAGATTTCAGTTAACTAACACCTGTGGGTCTCGTTTATCACCTACCCTAATCCTGTCAAGTAGGTACTTTAGGAATCTAAGAGCAGGACTTTACTTATACTCCTGTTAAAGTCCATCCTGTTAAGGACAGGTGTGATGGCTCACGCCTGTAATCCCAGCACTTTGGGAGGCCAAGGCAGGTGGATCACTTGAAGTCAGGAGTTTGAGACCAGCCTGGTCAACATGCTGAAACCCCGTCTCTATGAAAAATACAAAATTAGCTGGGCATACTTGGGAGACTGAGATGGGAGACTTGCTTGAACCCAGGAGGTGGAGGTTGCAGTAAGCCGAGATTGCACCACTGCACTCCAGCCTGGGCGACAGAGTGAAACTCCGTCTCAAAAAAACTCCATCCTAAAAAAAAAGTCTCGGCCGGGCGCAGTGGCTCACGCCTGTAATCCCAGCACTTTGGGAGGCCGAGGCAGGCAGATCACGAGGTCAAGAGATCGAGACCATCCTGGCCAACATGGTGAAACCTCGTCTCTACTAAAAGTACAAAAAATTAGCCGGGCGTGGTGGTGTGTGCCTGTTGTCCCAGCTACTCGGGAGGCTGAGGCAGAATGGCTTGAAACAGGAAAACAGAAGTTGCAGTGAGCCGGGATCGCGCCACTGCACTCCAGCCTGGCGAGAGAGCGAGACTCTGACTCAAAAAAAATAAGTCTCAAAAAGAAAAAAGTTCATCCTGTTGGTTTCAGTTCCATTAGCCAACAATCAGCACTTTAACCATTCTTTTACAAATCGGATAAGCATGCCTCACAGCAAGAACTCTCAGCTCCTCAAGATACACATATGTGTTCCAGGCATCCTTCCCTAAGTGTGCACCCATTGATGCATAAAGTCTACCAAGATTGTTATTAATATACTTTAATCCAGGGCTTCCTTAAAGTCAGCATCTGTAGCAGAGAACAAACCCTTTCAGATATTAAGATAGAAAGTAAGCTCAGTAGAACTGTAGAATGACATTTTCAAATACCATTACCCCAATTTTGTACATTTAGTGACCATATCCTCATTTCACTTGAAGTATGCAGTAGGCAAGCAACAGCTTTCAAAAGGGATAAGTATCTAATTGAGATAACTTTATATTAAATTTGTACGAGGTCATACAACCTACCTTGTAAGGCCAAAGGAATAGCTTCAATCTGGATCTTTGTGGGTTTTGTCCAACCCAACTGGTCACAAGCTTCACACAATACATCTGTCACACCCTTAGAATTCAGAAAAATATACCTTAGCCAAGAACAGCACACACCTCCCTCCCTCCTACTTAACTGACTTTGACAGAACCATCATGTACAACCATTATACTTGATTTAAAAGGTATTTACTGTGCATCTCAGAGCCTACTCTTTAACTATAACATGAGACTTAGCTCAAGACTTAACGAACACTTTGCACTCACCAAGGCCAAGGCCAATTGCTTTACATGTATCATCTCATTTAACTGTCACAATAATTCTGAGAGGTAAGTACTTTTACTATCCCCAAGTTACAGATGTGGAAAGAGAAGCACAGAAAGGTAACAATTTTGCCTATAGTAAGAGACTGGGTCAAAATTCCAATCTGTTTGGTTCATTTGACTCCAAAGCTCCAACTAGAGACCAATTCCTCATATGTACAACCTCCCGGACACATACAAACGTTGCCACACTAAAGTGGAAAACAGGGCAAATGGGGGCCCTCAGGGCCCAGCAGCCCTCTCACTACCCAAACTCGGAGTAAGTCCGGAACCTGGCCCTCTGAAATTCTGAGGGAAAATCCAAGCTAGGCCCCGAGATGATTTTGTACACTATCAGAGCGTGATCTAAGGTAACTGGGGTATGCCTGAGCCTGACACCAGAGTATATAAAAGAAGCCAGCATCACCCATTCTCACCAGATCTTTAAATGTTTTAGTTTCCTCCTCTTCCACCACCGGCTGGAACGCTTCGGTCGGAGAATCGTGCTCCTCGGACGCTGCCATCTTGCCCGAGGTCTCCGGAAGTAGGTCTGCGGCGCGCGGGATGCTGGGAAATGTAGTTTTAGTTCTCCCCAGACTGGGTGCTCTGGGCGCCCCCTGCGGGCTTGCCGGGCTTTGCACTCGTCCGCTAGGCGGGTGGGGCCCCGGGTGGGGCCCCGTGGAAATGCAGCTCAAAATTAGCGGTGGATATGATCGCGTAGGCTTGGGGAGCAGATCCGAGTGCAGAAGGGGCTGATCACCAGGGAATCCAGTTGACCTTTAAGTCCCTCCTAAAGAGCATTCCCTACGTGTGTTGCCAGTTATGTTCCTCGCTTTTCTAACCATAGAATTTGGAAAGGATTGATATCACAATTCTAGTTTTTTTTTATTATTATTATTTCATTAATTTATTCAATAATGTTGAGAGCCTACCATACGCTAAGGTTATGCTAGATACCTAGTGAACAGGACTGTGACCTCTGCCCTCGTGAAGAAAAAGAAGACGGATCATAAATAAGCTATCACAAATCATTTCAAATTGTGAAAAGTGCTGGGTGCACTCACGCCTGTAATCCCAGCACTTTGGGAGGCTGAGACAGGCAGATCACTTGAGGCCAGGAGTTCGAGACCAGCCTAGGCAACATGGTAAAACCTCATTTCTACAAAAAAAAAAAAAAATACAAAAATCAGCCTGGCATGCATGGTGGTATGTGCCCAGCTACTTGGTAGGCTGAGGTTGCAGGATCACTTGAGCCCAGAGGTTGAGGGTGCAGCGAGTCGAGGTCTTGCCACTGCACTCCAGCCTGGGTGACAGGGTTAAACTCTGTGTAAGTAAAAATGACAGAGTAACCTGGGGAGGATGGGTTGTGGGGATAACTGTGAGATTGGGAAGACCTCTCTGAGACAATGATATTTGAGCTAAGACCTCACTGATGGCAGGAGAAAATGCTGTAAGAGCCCAGGAGATAATTATTTCAGAGTGAGAGAATTACAAGTACCAAGACCATGAAGCTACTGAGGCTATTCAGGAAAGCAGCAAATTCAGAGCTGTATGTTGCATGCCCCATGGCCAGCAAGTGCCCTCCCATGGCCTGTCACTCGGGCCTCACACTGTGCAGGGTGCTCATTGCAGCCTTATTCCTGAGGATAGGAAGTTGGAGGCAATCTGGTGCCTGTCACTGGGAAAATGCATGGTGAAATGTGAACATGGTGTCTACAAACATGCCCTTGACAATATGATTAGATCTCAAAATCCTAGTGCTGGGAAAAGCATAAAATATATCAAGTATATTAAAATATAGGCCCACAGATACCACATTCTGCTAAAACACATCCAACAGAAGATTCACTTGAAATATTTTAGAATGGTTGCCTGCGGAGGGAGAAGAATTAGGATAAATTTGGGAATTGGGAATAAAAAAACTTAGTATAAAAGAAAATAGGCCGGGGAAGGTGGCTCACACCTGTCATCCCAGCACTTTGGGAGGCCAAGGTGGATGGATCACTTGAGGTCAGGAGTTTGAGGCCAGCCTGGTCAACATAGTGAAACCCTGTCTCTACTAAAAATACATAGTGAAACCCCGTCTCTACTAAAACTTAGCTGGGCGTGGTGGCATGCACCTGTAATCCCAGCCACTCAGGGGGCTGAGGCAAGAGAATCGCTTGAACCCAGGAGGCAGAGGTTGCAGTGAGCCAAGATCAGGCCATTGCACTCCAGCCTGGATGACAGAGCAAGACTCCATCTCAAAATAATAATAATAATAATAATAAATACACAAAACAAGAGAGGGGACTTGTGATGCCAGTGTGCTTGGCCTGAGAATTGTGATGAACTCAACCCAATGTGCCTGCTGTCCTTCCCAACATCACACCAAAAAAAAAATCCCTGATTTAGGCATCACAGTGGTGTCTGTGACAACAAAAAGGATAGGGTTCGGTGAAAAGTGGGCTCAGGTCAGACCCTGCAGGGCCCCGTTGTAAAAGGTCTGGGATTTGGGTGTTAAAATGCAAATCTCAGACCTTTTTCTCTCTTAGATTAGGGGTCCCCAGCCTCTGGGCCATGGACTGGTGCAGAGGGCAGCCACTGGGGAGTTAGAGCAGGGAAGAGACATGGTCTACATGTTGAAAATATTCCTCTAACTCTCTCTGGAGATAGGTTGTAGAAAGAGTGGGAAAAGGAAACCATCGAAGGCGGTGGTCCCCAGCCTTTTTGGCACCAGGGACTGGTTTCGTGGAAGACAATTTTTCCACCGAGTTGGGGCAGGGCTGGTTTCAGGATGATTCAAGTCCATTACTTTTATTGTGCACTTTATTTCTGTAATTATAACATTGTAATATATAATGAAATAATTATACAACTCACCATAATGTGGAATCAATGGAAGCCCTGAGTTTGTTTTCCTGCAACTAGATGGTTCCATCTGGGGGTGATGGAAGGCAGTGACAGATCACCAGGCATTAGATTCTCATAAGGAACGTGCAACCTAGATCCCTTGCAATAGGGTTTGTGTTTCTAAGAGAATCTAATGCCGCAGCTGATTTGACAGGATGTGGACCTCAGGTAGTAATGCTCCCTCACCTGCTTGCTACTCACCTCCTGCTGTGCAGCTCGGTTCCTAACGGGCCATGGACTGGTACCAGTCCATGGCCCAGAGGCTGGGGACCCCTAATCTAAGAGAGAAGGGATGATCTTCATACCCCTGGCTCTAAGCACAGGGCCTGGCAAAAAGTGGATGCTCCGTAAATGCTGCCTGGCTAAAGTAAAACTCAGCAAAGTGTTGGGATCTGGAACCCCAGCAGACCAGGGAGGGCCTCACTGTTTGTTTTTTAGGGACTGAGACTTTTCCATCTTTAAGATTACATTCTTGGCCGGGCACATTGGCTCAGGCTTGAAATCCCAGCATTTAGGGAGGCCAAGGCGGGTAGATCACTTGAGGTCAGGAGTTAAAGACCAGCCTGACCAACATGATGAAACACCATCTCTACTAAAAATACAAAAATTAGCTGGGCATGATGGCAGGTGCCTGTTATCCCAGCTACTCAGGAGGCTGAGGCAGGAGAATCGCTTGAACCTGGGAGGTGGAGGTTGCAGCGAGCCCAGGTTGTGCCTCTACACTCCAGCCTGGGCCACACAGTGAGACTCTCTCTCAAAAAAAAAAAAAAAATATATATATATATATATATATATATATATGTTTAAAATAAAAATTTTAAAAAGATTACACTCCTGCAGAATAGGCTGGGGCCTTTGGTCTTTTTATATTCACTCATTCCAAGTTAAAAGAAAGGAGAGAAGACACACACTGGGTAAGACACCAGGCCACCCTGAAATGGGTTCTATTGGGCAGTCACAGGCACACAATTATGCTACCCCGTCTAAGGCATTCCATCTCTCTATTTAGCTCTCCTCATGGCTACCCTCTCATTCTCCTACAACTTGGAATTGGGCCACCCTAGATGGTCTCCAAAGTGGATACATATGCTTTGGGATAAGGGGAAGTCAACTTCTCCCAAGGAAAGTCTACCCAGCTAACTTGGGCTCTTCCTCTTCTTCTTCTCTGTTATGTAGACCTGCTGGGGCATTTGTACCCCTGGTCTGACAGATGAGAACTCTAGTCCCAGAGAGTAAAGAGACACAAGAGTAAAGAAATGGTAAAGATCACAAGAAACAAGACTAGAAGCCAAGCCTCCTAGACCGGGCATGGCGGTTCACACCTGTAATCCCAGAACTTTGAGGCTGAGGAGGGCAGATCACCTGAGGTCAGGAGTTCGAGACCAGCCTGGCCATCATGGCAAAACCCCGTCTCTACTAAAAATATAAAAATTAGCCAGGTGTGGTGGTGTGCGCCTGTAATCCCAGATACTTGGGAGGCCAAAGCAGGAAAATTGCTTGAACCTGGGAGGTGGAGGGTGCAGCGAGCCGAGATCACACCACTGCACTCTAGCCTGGGCGACAGAGTGAGACTGTCTCAAAAAAAAAAAAAAAAGCCAAGACTCTTGAGACCAGACCAAAGCTTTTACCAAAAAGAACATAATCTTACATAATCAAAAGCAGCTTTCTTCTTCAAAAGCAGCCACGCGGACTTTTCTGTAAAAACAAAGAGAGAAAGCAGCTGCAGTATTTATTTTGCTTCCCCTTGACTCATTCCTGATTGCATTTAGGTGAGTGGAATTGGAAAGGAGGAGCTGAGAGAAGGAGAGGGTCCTGACTGGAGAGCGAGGGGAAGCAGAGATTAAAAAGCCTGAAAAGGGGACTCGGAAACAACTGGAAGGTCTATAAATGTGTAAATCGTATAACGTCCAACGATGCCCAAATTTTGTTCAAATGTGTTACAGAAAAGAGAGAATCATCCATAAGATGTCTGGGGGTGGCTGCTGCTTTAAGGGACCTGATCTAAACCTTTCAACTCAGTTATAACATAAAACCCTGTCGATTTTAGTCAAGCAAAAGTCATTTCTGTTTGTTCTTGGATAATTCAGACACCGGCTGTTTTTAAAACTTCCTCTGGTGCCAGTGTCCCCAAGGTTTCAAGGGCGGTGAAAAGGATGTGGCATGCAGTGACAGCAGTGTCAGCGCTGCTCAGTTCCCTGGTCCGTTCCTGCCAGCAAGGTTTGGGCCTGGGAACAGCACTCACCCCAGTGGCAAGATTGATGTCAGATCCACAGGATGACCACAGGTGGGTTCCGAAGAGGAAAGCCTGACGGGCAGAGATGATTGTCAGCTTTTGACTATTCCTATCAGGTTAGAAGCAGTTCAGATATTTGTATTCTGGGAATGGAAATAATAGAGGTCCATTCTAGTTGACTGAGTCGTGTCATATCCTGTACTTTCAGAACAATGAGAAAGGTTAAAGAGGAAATCTAAATAAACACTCTAAATGATGAGGGAGGAAAAGCAAGCCTGAAACAATATACGAACTCTAGAAGGAGAGGTCGAAGGGTCTGGCCCCAACTTACTCAAAGGTTTTCAGGAGCCCCAGGCTCCTTTGCCTTCATGCCCCTCTTCTTTCACAAAAAAGTATTAAAAATTATATTTTACAACTGCATTAGTATACAGACAAATATATTAATGTTACACATTAAAACTTGTTCTCTGACTTAAAAAAACTTTTTTATTGTATTATTTTTACTTTTTAGAAACAGGCTCTCTCTTCTGCCCAGGCTAGAGTGCAGTGAATTCTGATTGTGCCACTACAACCTTGAACTCCTGGACTCAAGTGATCCTCCCACCCAGCCTCCCAAAGCACTGGGATCACAGGCGTGAGCCACCGCAGCTGGCCCTTTTTGTTTTTATGTATTTTTTTTTTCTTTTTTGAGATGGGGTCTCACTCTATCGCCCAGGCTGGAGGGCAGTGGCATGATCTCGACTCATTGCAACCTCTGCTTCCTGAGTAGCTGGGACTACAGGCACGCGCCACCATGTCCAGCTAATTTTTGTATTTTTAGTAGAGATGGGGTGTCACCATGTTGGCCAGGCTGTTCTTGAGCTCCTGATCTCAAGTGATCCGCCCACCTCAGCCTCCCAAAGTGCTGGGATTACAGGCATGAGCCACCGTGACCTGCCCTGGCCTTCTTTAGATTTTAAAAGAAATTAAAACCTGTTTTTGGAGATCTGTGAAAGCACCGTGGCTCTAGGCATTGTGTCAAGGGTAGGATGAGGAACGTGGGGGAAGCCTGCCACAGGCTGGGAACCCAGGACCGCTGTGGGGTGAGCAGGTTAATGTGTTGGTGGTTCTGGAGCAAAAGTAAAGTGAGCCCCCAACTTAGGGACAAGAGTTCTGTGAAGGACTCAAACAAAAATCGGTTATCAGTTTCTGCACAAAATGGTCGAGAAGTTGCATACACGGAGGTCTATTTTGGAGGAAGCTCACTTATGACAAAGTGCCCTTTATTCAGGAAGGAACCCATACAAAACGTAATCAGTCAGGAAATTATCTTTAGACTTGTGAGTGGTAACTTGTTATGAATACGTATGTTCAGATGAAGAAAGGACATACACAGATGATGTAATAATGCGGGCAGAGAGAGAAGACGACAGTCTACATAAATCTAGAATAGAGACAGTCCAAGTACAAATTACTCAGTTATCTAACCAATTCTTGTCTAGAGAGAAAAAACTAGTCCTTGTTATTTGTTGATTTCTTTTTGTTTTTAATTTGAAACTTTCTTTTTAATGTTTGTTTGCTCGTTTGTTTGTTTGTTTGTTTTCAAGATGGAGTTTGGCTCTTGTTGCCCAGGCTGGAGTGCAGTTGCACTATCTTGGCTCACTGCAACCTCAGGCTTCTGAGTTTAAGCGATTCTCCTGCCTCAGCCTCCTGAGGAGCTGGGATTATAGGCATGCGCCACCACGCCTCGGTAAGTTTTGTATTTTTAGTGGAGACAGGGTTTCACCATGTTGGCCGGGCTGGTCTCAAACTCCTGACCTCAGGTGATCTGCCTGCCTCAGCCTCCCAAAGTGCTGGGATTACAGGTGTAAGCCACCATGCCCTGCCTTTCCTGTGACTTTTAAACTGAGACTTGAAAGTTGAGCAGCACTTACTAACTGCATAGGGTGTGGAGAGAGGTCTACAGAGAGAAAGAATCTTCCAAGTTAAGCCCCTGTGGTTGAAAAAATCAAATAACAGTTATAGAAATTATAAGGCAGCAATTTATGACAAAGCTGGACATACAGTTAGGGACCTTACTAGGACCTTATGGAGCAAGTTAAGGATCTGAGATGTGGGACTTTATTCTAAGGACAATGAATAGCCGTGGAAGAAATTTCAGCATGGAAGCATTTGAAAGGATTCCTCACTCAGCTGCAGTGGAGAATGGTTTGGATAGTGGAGCGGGATGCAGGAAGATCTGCTGCAGCTGTTTGAGCAAAAGATGATGGCATTTTGGAGCAGAGAGGAGATGGTGGGGTTGGAGAACAATGGATACTTAGAAGCTGTATACAGGTTGAGATAAATCCTCATGACTGATTTAACATGGAGGATGAAAGCCAGGCATGTGTTAGTGATTCCCAGATTTCTGGCTTGACAGGTAGCAAAGTGACAGAACTATTAACACAGCTAGAAAACACTGGAGGAGCGGCAAACATGTGGAAGGGAAGAGGTCATGTTCAGAAGGCAGTGGCTGTGGTGGGAACCAGGACCTAAACTCGGGAGTCTGGTCCAGAGCTCACTCTTACCACCCTCCCGTGCCATCCCTAGTGTGGGTTTTGGGGGATTCTATTTTGATTTTGTTTTTGTTTTTATCAGGATGAGGCCTCCTTATGTTGCCCAGGCTGGTCTCGAACCCCTGAGCTCAAGTGATTCTCCCGCCTCAGCCTCCCACAGTGCCAATGTACTATTAGCACTGTGGGAGGCTGCCCCCAAGTGTGTTGATACTACACTGGCACTATGCTATCCCTGGTATGATGAATGGAAATATCAGTAATACGCTCGTAACATTTTCAATTTGCTTAAGCCAATTTATTTTGTCTCCTGCAGAGTCTACGCACTTCAAAGGATGTCTCTTCTGTGGGTAATTTGTTTTGAGCCTCAACTTAGCCATATCTCCCAGTGAACATGAAAACTTTGGCATGTGGATTTCTCCCCACTACTTGCTTTTCTCACCGTCTTCTTCATCTCACCTCTTTCTTTCCTGCAGTCTCCACATCAGCAAGTCTTATAGACTCTGCTGCCAAAATTCATCTGGAGTCCCACTACTTCTCCTCCTTCTCTGTCACTACCATCAGAGTTCAAAATGAATTTTACTGTTGTTTGATTTCCCACCAGAATGCAAGCGTTACCAGAGCAGAGACTAGAGCACATCTGTGCTGTGCACTAATGCAATTCCCACTGCCTAGCATAGAACAGGAATTCAGAAACACTTGCCCAATGGATAAATGAGTAGTTGGTAGATCAGTCTCCTGTGAGTGTGCTTAGCATGAATATATCGCCAGAGCCTATTTATTTACTAATCAGATGGGTCACAGGGAGTTTCTGAATCTGAAGAAAAAAAAAAAAAAAAAACCAGAGAGAGAGAGAGAGGAGAAACCGACCTAGAAGTGTCATAATTTAACAAGGCTGTGGCCACTCCCATGATGGACACCAACCCGTAGGTGGTGGCTAGGAGCAACTCAGCGGGGCTCAGGTGGGAGTGTGGCAGAAAAGCCAACGTTCCTACCAAACCCGCCATTTGGCCCCCTGATTCCCTAGGTCCGTTAGATATAACAGATTTTTCTGTCTAGTGCTCCCGAAAAATCTGATGTCTCAGACTGAGAACTAAACTGAAGAGGACAAATGATGTTCTATAATGCAAATAAAATGTATAAGGAATGGGTTTAAGCTAGAGTCAACATAAGCAGGAAATTCGAATGTCATGTTACAATGCTTATGTAGAAAGTCACGGGAGCTAGGATTCCAAGGTCAGTTCATACTATGGGCCAGGTAATAAAGGAAAAGGCAGCTTTGAGTCATTTCCTGGTTTTCTGGTTTCCTTGTATTCCCTTCATACAAGTGTGGTTTTTTTTTTAATGTATACACAATTTTTTTTTTTAGACGGAGTCTCACTTCCTCACTCAGGCTGAAGTTCAGTGGCACAATCTCAGCTCACTGTAACCTCCGCCTCCCAGGCTGAAGAGATTCTCCTGCCTCAGTCTCCTGAGTAGCTGGAATTACAGGCATGTGCTAATTCTTTTGCATTTTTAATAAAGACAGAGTTTCTCCATGTTGGCCAGGCTGGTCTCAAACTCCTGGCCTCAAGTGATTCACCTGCCTCGCCCTCCCAAAGTGCTGGGATTACAGGCATGAGCCATCGCACCCAGTGTTAAATGTATACACAATTTTTTTTTAAATTACTAGAAATTGAGGTGTTTATAAAGTTCCTTGGCAATCCTGATATACCAAGGCCACAATGAAATAATGAGTGTAATACACAGTGGCTTCCAGCTATAGTGAAACTAGAAGCATGTGAATTTCATAAAGGAAGTCCGATATCTAAATGTTTAAAATAAATAAAATGTTCACTGCTATCCTGGACACTTCTCATGCTTGATGATAGCCCAACATCTTGTAATCATCTTTTCCAACGACTGGCAAATTTCCCCCATTCTAAGTTCATCTCCTTGAAGTAGAAACCAGAAACTCACTCTTCACCCTCCCTTGCACCTGGGTTCCAGACACATGACTTGGTCTCTGCCAAACAGACACAGTCACACCAGAGCTTAGTTCAGATGCGGGTCATGCAAGGAAGTGGACATAGCCATTGGCAGAGGTGTCCTGCTTAAGGGGCAGCAGCAGCAAAGGCTGTGACGTCCAGGCCTGTGCCAGGCATGTGGTATGAGGTGCCAGAGCTTAGCAATAACAGCAGCCAGGTTTCTGCTGGAAAGGTGATCTCACAGCATGGTGTGGGTGTTGTTCCTGACTGCATTGCCCTTGAGCCTGACTTTCACTTTCTTAGAGATTCTGTGAGCTTCCTGATATGCTTTAATAAATTCCTTCTCTGCTTAACTAGAAGAGGTCCTGGTGTTTGAATCTAAGAACCCTAACAGCTGCTAAAGGAAGAAAACTATACTTTTTTGATCCTTTGGGTTTTTGTTTGTTTGTTTGAGATGGAGTCTCGTTCTGTCACCCAGGCTGGAGTGCAGTGATTCAATCTCAGCTCACTACAGCCTCTGCCTCCTGGGTTCAAGTGATTCTCCTTTCTCAGCTTCCCAAATAGCTGGGATTACAGGTGTCCACCGCTCCCACCCCCACCCCGGCTAATTTTTGTGTTTTTAGTAGAGACAGGGTTTCACCATGTTGGCCAGACTGGTCTCGGACTCCTGACCTCAGGTGATCCATCCGCTTCAGCCTCCCAAAGTGCAAGGACTACAGGCGTGAGCCACTGTCCCTGGCCTGATCTTTTTT
>CAUYQU010007023.1:0-35305 GCA_963574635.1 Cheracebus regulus | reverse complement strand
GCCACCACCCTGGGGCTCAGACTCAGTGGGTTTGCCTGGGACCCAGCTCTGTGAGCTTAACCAATGTCTCAGGGTAAAGGCTATTACAGAGGACAGTGTGACCTGGTCTACACTATATTTTGGCCTGGTGCAGTGGCTCACGCCTGAAATTGCAGCACTTTGGGAGGTCAAGGCCAAAGGATTGCTCGAGCCCAGGAGTTTGAGACCAGCCTGGGCAACATGGCAAAACCTCGTCTCTACTAAAAATAAAAAATTAGCCAGATGTGGTGGCACATACCTATAGTCCCAGCTCCTCAGGAGGCTGAGGTAGGAGGATCATGTCAGCCCAGGAGGCTGAAATTACAGTGAACCAAGATGGTGCTACTGCACTTCAGCCTGGGAGACGGAGGAAAACCCTGTCTCAAACAAAAAACAACAAAATCCCATTATAATTGGAGTTGGCTGTGTTTCCCCAAGTAGGCAGGCTCATTACTGAGAGCTGGAGGCTTACCATCCAGCTAACATTGTGGTTGGTTAGACTGCTTTATCCTGCCAGCCTCTTGGAAGCAGTATAGTGCTAGGCAAAATTACTCAAAACTTGGAAACAGAATAAAGAGATTCCACTTCTATCAATGTCATGCTATAGGATGATTGTCTGACAAACCCATCCAAGGGTCTTCTGACTCTAGAAAAAAGAGTTTTGACTATTTATTTTTGACAGTATTACTGAGTAGGCTCAGATATTTTACAGCCCTGTAAAGTTAGAAGTTATCTCCTAAGAAACTGATGAGTTGGTTTTCTTTTCCATGGTGGAAAAATGAGATAACCCCAACTGCTACAGTTTAATTGCCCAATAAGACATTAACTAGGGCTGCATCTAATGTAGCAGTATTAATTCATACTTCCAATTTGTTCACATTGACTGTAATAATCCTAATTTTTCAAATTCTCTTTTGAACTCACTTTATGGGTTCCCTTATTACTGAGATAAATAAAATGTTGGCATATGCTCACTATCTTTTTGGGTAAGATTATAGGGTTTTTTTTGTTGGTTTTGTTTTTTGAGAGGGAGTCTCGCTCTGTTGCCCAGGCTGGAGTGAAATGGCGTGATATTTTGGCTCACTGCAACCTCTGCCTCCCAGGTTCAAGCGATTTTCCTGCCTCAGCTTCCTGAGTAGCTGGGATTACAGGCACCTGCCACCACGCCCAACTAATTTTTGTATTTTAGTAGAGACAAGGTTTCTCCATGCCGGCCAGTCTGGTCTCGAACTCCTGACCTCAAGTGGTCTGCCCATGTCGGCCTCCAAAAGTGCTGGGAATACAGGTGTAAGCCACCACGCCTGGCAAGATTATAATTTTTAACATTCAGAGAACTATATGTTGACAGAAATCTAAACAAAGTGGATAGAAGGCGCCAGGAAAGGTTATACAATACAGAAGGGGAAACTTGAGGAAGACCTGGTGGAGACTATACCTGAGCTGAGTCTTAACAAGAATTAGATAAATAGCTGGAAGAGAAGGAGAAAGAGGCTATTTCAGACAGAGGGAGCCTCACAGGTGATGGGAGCACAATGACATGGGTGTAGAAGAATGCCAGGAGATGAGGCTGAGAGGTGGGCAGAGGCCAGAGCCTGAGGCATTCGTGTCATGCTAATTTATCAGAGCCTTTTCCTTCATGAAAACAGGATATCTGTAGTCAGGGAGACAGAGTGAGACTCCATCTCAAAAAAAAAAAAAAAAAAAAAATGGGCCGAGCATGGTGGCTCAAGCCTGTAATCCCAGCACTTTGGAAGGCCGAGGTGGGCAGATCATGAGGTCAGGAGTTCGAGACCAGCCTGGCCAACATGGTGAAACCCCATCTCTACTAAAGATGCAAAAAATTAGCCAGGCATGGTGGCAGGTGCCTGTAATCCCAGCTACTCAGGAGGCTGAGGCAGGAGAATCGCTTGAACCTGGGAGGCAGAGATTGCAGTGAGCCAAGACTGTGCCACTGCACTCTAGCCTGGGCAGCAAAGTGATACTCTGTCTCAAAAAAGAAAAAATAGAAAACAGGAAATCTTGAAGAAGTTTTAGCTAGAAAGTGACGTAGTAAGACAGATTTGTGTTTTAGAAAGACCAGTATTTTTTTCCAAACTTTTAGGTTCAAGGGTACATGTGCAGGTTTGTTACATAGGTAACCTAGTGTCATGGGATTGTTTTACAGATTATTTTGTCACCCAGGTACTACACCTACTACACAATAGTTATTTTTTTTATAATCCTCCCTTCCTCCCACCCTCCACTCTCAAGTAGGCCTCACTGTCTATTGTTCCCCTTTGTATCCTTGAGTTGGCATCAATTAGCTCTCACCTATAAGTGGGAATGTGTGGTATTTGGTTTTCTGTTCCTGTGCTAGTTTGATAAGGATAATAGCCTTCAGTTCCATGAATGGTCCAGCAAAACACATGATCTCATTCTTTTTTATGGCTGAACACTATTCCATGGCATATATGTACCACATTTTCTTTGTCCATTGTCATTTATAGGCATTTAGGTTGATTCATGGGCAGTTAGGTTGGACATTTAGGATGGGCATTTAGGCTGATTGCATGTCTTTGCTATTGTGAATAGTGCTGCAGTGAATGTTCACATGCATGTGTCTTTATGATAGAATGATTTATATTCTTCTGGGAAATATACCCAATGATGGGACTGCTAGGTTGAATGATAGTTCCGTTTTTAGTTAGTTCTTCGAGGAATTGTCACAGTGCTTTCCACAATAGTTGAACGAATGTACACTCCTGACAACAGTGTAAAAGCATTCCCTTCTCTCTGCAACCTTGTCAGAATCTGTTATTTTTTGACTTTTTAATAATGGCCATCCTGACTGGTGTGAGGTGGTATCTCACTGTGGTTTTGATTTGCATTTCTCTAATGATAAGTTATATTGAGCTTTTTTTCATTTGCTTGTTGTCCGCATGTATGTTTTCTTTTGAAAAGTGTTTTCATGTCCTTTGCCTACTTTTTAATAGGGTTGGTTTTTTTCTTGTTGATTTGTTTAAGTTCCTTACATTAATAGAGCCTGGACATTAGACTTTTGTCAGATGCATAGTTTGCAAAAATTTTCTCCCATTCTGCAGGTTGTCCGTTTACTCTGTTGAGAGTTTCTTACCTATATAGAAGCTCTTACATTTAATTAGATCCCGTTTGTCTATTTTTGCTTTTGTTACAATTGCTTTTGGTGAGAAAGACTAATTGTGTGTGAAGAGTACATGCATAAGTGGAAGTGAACCCAAAGATATACAGCAAACTACTGAGAAATGGGAAGGGTATGAACTAAGGCAGCAAGCAGGCACAGAACAATCTGACACATAAAAGAAATAGGGCACAATATAGGAGTGCTGAAAGAGATAGGAGGTGGGAAAGGGCATAAGCAAGATTTGATTATTGACTCTCCGAGGGTGGCAAGGAAAAAGGAGTTGACCTACATCAGCAATTCCTGCGTAGGGCATAGAGATGTTATCACTTCTGTTGTGAAGACTACAGGGAGAGCAGGCAGCATGCCGCATATGTTTCTAGCATATGAAACAGAAGTAGGGCAAAGAAAAAGTACTTTTTACATGGTTTGCACACATTGTAGAATAAATAAACCCTTTGCCTGGGTCACTCAAAATTCCACTTTTTTTTTTTGTTTAAGATAGAGTTTCGCTCTTGTTGCCCAGGCTGGAGTGCACGGGCATGATCTCAGCTCACCACAACCTCTGCCTCCTGGTTTCAAGTGATTCTCCTGCCTCAGCCTCCCGAGTAGCTGGGATTACAGGCATGGCCAGCACGCCCGGCTAAATTTTGTACGAGGTTTCTCCATGTTGGTCAGGCTGGTCTCAAACTCTGGACCTCAGGTGATCCGCCCACCTTGGCCTCCCAAAGTGCTGGGGTTACAGGTGTGAACCACCACACCCAGCATGTTTTTTTTATTTGAGAAGTCTCGCTCTGTCCCCAGGCTGCAGTGCAGCGGCCAGATCCCGGCTCACTGCAACCTCTGCCTTGCGGCTTCAAGCAATTCTCCTGCCTCAGCCTCCCTAACAGGTGGGGTTCAGGTACATGCCACCATGCCCTGCTAATGTTTGTATTTTTAGTAGAGACGAGGTTTCACCGTGTTGGGCAGGCTGTTCTCAAACTCCTGACCTTGTCATCCACTCACCTTGGCCTCCCAAAGTGCTGGGATTATAGGCATAAGCCACTGGACCCAGCATTTTTTTTTTTTTTTTTTTTGAGATGGAGTTTTGCTCTGTCATGCAGGCTGGAGTGCAGTGGTGCGATGTCAGCTCACTGCAACCTCCACCTTCTGGGTTCAAGTGATCATCCTGCCTCAGCCTCCTGAGTAGCCAGGATTACAGATGTGCGCCACCATGCCTGGCTTATTTTTGTATTATTTTTTAGTAGAGACAGAGTTTTACCATGTTGGTCAGGCTGGTCTCAAACGCCTGACCAAAATAGATCAAGACCAACCTGGCTAATATGGTGAAATCCTGTCTCTACTAAAAATATAAAAAATTAGCCAGGTGTGGTGGCATGTGCCTGTAGTCCCAGCTACTTGGGAGGCTGAGGTCGGAGAATGGCTTGAACCTGGGAGGTGGCGGTTGCCGTGAGCCGAGATCACGCCACTGCAGTCCAGCCTGGCGAGAGAGTGAGACTCTGTCTCAAAAAAAGAAAAAGAACTTTATCTTAAACTAAAATCTGTTGCCAGGAGCAGTGGCTCACCCCTGTAATCCCAGCACTTTGGGAGGCAAAGGCAGGTGGATCACTTGAGGTCAGAAGTTTGAGACCAGCCTGGCCAACATGGTGAAACACTGTCTCTACTAAAAATACAAAAATTATCTGGTGTGGTGGTATGCACTTGTAATGCCAGCTACTTGGGAGGCTGAGGCAGGAGAACTGCTTGAGCCTGGTAAGTGGAGGTTGCAGTGAGTCGAAATCACACCACAGCACCCCAGTCTGGGTGAGAGAGTCATACTTTGTCTCAGAAAAAAAAAAAAGAAAAGAAAAAGAAAAGAAAAGTCTGTGAAAATAAGTTTATCTTAACACATTAGATTATAATTGCAATTACAAAGTAGTGCTTGGAACAATCAAAATTAAGTGACGTGTGTTTGAAACATTTAGTCAATTATTGTAAGACAGTTTGATATCCTTTCACACAGGGAACAGTAGATGGGTGGAGAAACAGAGCAACAAAGATACCATGCTGAGGTGTTGCTTTATACACCTTAGCTTGGATCTGGGCCATGCAGGTGCCACCTCTGGATTCCCTTCCCACCAGACAACTGCCAGCACAGGGAGACTCACAGACATTATTGAACAACACAATTGCATCATACCTTTAAAAAGATTCAAATTATATATAAAAAGTGATGACTTCAGGCTGAGCATGGTGGCTCACGCCTGAAATCCCAGGACTTTGGGAGGCCGAGGTGGGTGGATCACAATGTCAGGGGTTTGAGACCAGCCTGGTCAACATGGTGAAACCCTGTCTCTACTGAAAATATAAAAATTAGCTGGGCGTGGTGGCGAGTGCCTGTAATCCCAGCTACTCAGGAGGCTGAGGGAGGAGAATTGCTTGAACCTAGGAGGCAGAGGTTGCAGTGAGCCAAGATGGTGCCACTGTACTCCAGCCTGGGTGACAAAACAAGACTTTGCCTCAAAAAAAAAATAGTGATGAATTCAATACCATTTACCCCTTTCTGTTGATTACAAAGTGACTACACAAGGGAATATTTAGGGTTTTGTGATGGTAGATGCATAACGCTATCCATTTCTCTTGAACTCCTGGTCTCAAGTAATCCTTCCACCTCGGCCTCCCAAAGTGCTGGGCTTACAGGCCTGAGCCACTGCACCTGGCCTATCCATTTGTCAAAACCCACAGAACTATACACTGCAAAGAGTTGACTTTACTGTGTGCAAATTAAAGAGGGATCTTAGGATAGAATGCCCTGTGTGACAGATGAACTAAATTATATTACAGGCCAGGCGTGGTGGCTCAAGCCTGTTATCCCAGCACTTTGGGAGGCCGAGGCGGGCAGATCACGAGGTCAGCAGTTCAAGAGTAGCCTGACCAATGTGGTGAAACCCCGTCTCTACTTAAAATACAAAAATTAGCCAGGTGTAGTGGCACGTGCTTATAATCCCAATTACTCAGGAGGCTGAGGCAGGAGAATTGCTTGAACCCGGGAGGTGGAGGTTGCAATGAGCCAATATTGCATCATTGCACTCCAGTCTGGGCAACAGAGTGAGACTCCATCTAAAAATATATATATATTACAAAGGTATGGTATAACCTCCTCAAAGTGAGTGAGGAAGAAAGAAAATTGATTTCAGTAACTTTGGAAAACCGTTTCGACTGGCTACTGTGAGGATAAAAACAAAAAGAACCATATGTAAACACTACAGTTGGAAAATTTGCTTCTATAGTCAGAAATTCTGAAACTACATATATTGTTAAACACACACACACACACACACACACACAGAGAGAGAGAGAGAGAGAGAGAGAGAGAGAGAGAGAGAGAGCGAGCACAGTACCCAGATCCATATCATTGCTAGAAGAATTAAGTGCCGTCAATAGACTACTCAGGGAGGACAACTGGAACCTTGTGCATGGTGTCTCATGGACTCTGCTGCCTCTTACCTTTGCTGATTTTCATCAGTATCCTTTCACTGTAATAAACTGCAGCGATGAGTATAATAGCTTTCGGGGGTTCTTCTAGTGAATCATTAAACCAGAGGATAGGCTTGGGGATTAAAGACTCTCAATTATTAAATACCTGATTTTAGCATTAAATTTACCCTGGTCTTAAAATCCAGCTTTAAGACCACATGATTAATTTATTTAAAGGGAAAAAAATCTCAACAAAAATATTAAATAGAAATCAGCAAGGCTAGGCACAGTGGCTCATACCTATAATCCCAGTTCTTTGGGAGGCTGAGGTAGGAAGATCATTTGAGCCCAGGAGTTGGAGACCAGCCTGGGCAACACAGACACTGTCTCTATCAAAAATAAAAAAGTTGGCCAGGCATGGTTTTATGCACCTGTGATCCCTGCTACCCAGGAGGCTTAGGTGAGAGGATCACTCGAGTCCAGGAAGTCAAGGCTGCAGTGAGCTGTGATGCACCACTCCACTCCAGCTTGGGCGACAGAGTGAGACTATCTCAAAAGGAAAAAAAAAAGGTTAATTGTTGGACAGATGTCTGAAGGAGCAAACTGCCATGCTCTGGAGAGATCCATGAGGCAAGGACCTGAATGTGGCTTGTAGGAACTGAGAATAGTAAGTAGCTGGCTGACAGCTATCAAGACTATGGGGCCCTGACTCATAGGAAATGAAATCTAGCAATACCTTCAGGGAGCTTGGAAGTGAATCTTTACTTAGTCAAATCTCTAGATGAGTATGCAGTCAGCAGACACCTTGAGTTCACAAAACTGTGAACAGAGGATGCAATAAAACATGAAAGACTCCTGACCCATGGACACTGAATATATTTTCATTGATTTAAGTCACTAAATTTGTGGTAATTTGCCTTGTGACAATAGGAAACAAAAATATGTAATTCATTTTTAAACATTTTTTTGCAAATTGGAAAATTGTTTTTCTGATAAAAAGTACCATTACATATTTATAGCAAAATATCAGAAATCTGTATATTTTTTTGAGACAGAGTCACCCAGGCTGGAGCACAGTGGTACAATCTCAGCTCACTGCAGCCTCTGCCTCCCAGGTTCACATGATTTTCATGCCTCATCTTCCCAAGAAGCTGTGACCAAAGGTGCACACCACCATGCTTGGCTAATTTTCATATTTTTAGTAGAGATGGGGCTTCACCACATTGGCTGGGCTGGTCTCAAACTCCTGACCTCAAGTGATCCACCCACCTTGGTCTCCCAAAGTGCTGGAATTACAGGCATGAGCCACAGCCTCTGTCCAAAAAAAATTTTTTTTGAGACAGATTCCCACTCTGTCACCCAGGATGGAGTGTAGTGGTGTGATACGGGCTTGCAACTGCCCAGTGGGTTCACCTTACCTGCTGCCTAGACAGAACCGATTTTATCAAGACAAGGGAATTGCAATAGAGAAAGAGTAATTCATGCAGAGCCGGCTGTGCAGGAGACCAGAATTTTGTTATTACTCAAATTAGTCTCCCTGAGCATGTGGCCAGCAGTTTTTAAGGACAAGTTGGAGGGTGGGTGGAAGCCAGTGAGCTAGGAGTGCTGATTGGTCAGAGATGAAATTATGGAGAGTTGGAGCTGTTTTCTTGCACTGAATCAGTTCCTGGGAAGGGGCCACAAAATCAGAGGATACAATTTATTGATCTGGGTGGTGCCAGCTAATCCATCAAGTACCAGGTCTGCAAACTATCTCAAGCACTGAGTGTAGGAGCAGTTTAGGGAGAGTGAGAATCATGTAGCCTCCAGCTGCCTGACTCCTAAACCATAATTTCTAATTGTGTGGCTAATGTTAGTCCTCCAAAGGCAATCTAGTCCCCAGGCAAGAAGGAGTTCTGCTTTGGGAAAGGGCTGTTATAAACTAAGTTTCTCCCAAAGTTAGTTCAGCCTATGCCTGGGAATGAACAGGGGCAGCTTGGAGGTTAGAAGCAAGATAGAGTTGGTTAAGTTAGCTTTCTTTCACTGTCTCAGTCATAACTTTGGCAAGGCAGTTTCAAGCTCACTGCAGCGTGTATCTCTCTGGCTCAAGGAATCTCCAACCTTAGCCTTCTGAATAGCTGGTACCACAGGTTCGTGCCACCACGCCAGGCTAATTTTCTTTATTTTTTTGTAGAGACAGGAATCTCACTATGTTGCCAAGACGGGTCTCCAACTCCTGATCTCAAGGGATCCTCCTGTCTTGGCCTCCCAAAGTTCTGGGATTAGTCACCACGTTCAGGCCCCCACCCCCCCTTTTTTTTTGAGATGAGGTCTCCCTCTGTTTCCCAGTCTGGAGTGCAGTGGTGCGATCTCTGACCATGGCCACCTCTGCCTCCCAGGTTCAAGTGATTCTCCTGCTTCAGCCTCCTGAGTAGCTAGTAACAGGTGTATACCACACCCAGATAATTTCTGTATTTTTAGTAGAGACAGGGTTTCACCATGTTGGCCAGGCTGGTCTTGAATTCCCGACCTCAGGTGATCCACTCACCTTGGCCTCCCAAAGTGCTGGCAATCCAGGCATGAGCCACCTTGCCCACCCTGAAAAACATTCTTAAATGAAGTAACTTTAATTAAAATAATTCATCCTGTTAATAGAAATAATTTTATTCTTTATTATACTATTAATGTCTGTAAAAAGATCAAGTATATTATTGTTTTCTAGTCTGTTTTGTTGTTTTTGTAGAGACGAAGTCTCACTCTGTCGCCCAGGCTGGAGTGCAGTGAAGCTATCTCGGCTCCCTGGAACCTCTGGCTCCCAGGTTCAAGCCATTCTCCTGCCTCGGCCTCCCGAGTATCTGGGATTACAGATGTGCACCACCACGACCGGCTAATTTTTTAGGTGTTTTTTTAGGTAGAGACGGGGTTTCACCACGTTGGCCAGGCTGTCTCGAACTCCTGACCTCAGGTGATCCACCCCACTCAGTCTCCGAAAGTGTTGAGATTACAGGCGTGAGCCACTGCGCCCGGCCTCTAGACTTTTTATTCAGTATTAGGTGCACATCTTTCAAAATAAATAAACATAAAAAGCCAGGCTTTCCCAACTGTGTCCTACACATTCTGCAAGATATTAATCATGTTTCAAGAATAAAAAGTGTTTTAAGTACATTTGGGAAACATGCTATATTCTTTTCTTCTTGGAGAATCACAGAAAAACTTGAGACATTGGTGGGTTGGCGCAAACCAGACTGGAACTGAACTGCAGTCACTGCAAAACCCCGACGCCTTTACCCCTCACCACTTGACAGGCTCAGCCCACCTTCTCCGGAAAAAGAAATCAGACGTAGGGGGCTCTCGGAGATGACGTATTTCCCGAGCGCCACGAAGTCCTGACGCCAAAGCTCCAGTCCTGAGGTGGAGGCGGGGCTTGACGTGGGCGTGGCGTCGCAGGAGGCTGCTCAGGCGCGGGACTCTTTCTTGAGGCGGGAGCCGAGACGCGGGGCGGGGCCTCCTGCCCAGCGCCGGCCTGTGGGGAGGCGGGGCGGGGCACAGTCTCTAGACCAACCAGCCCACCCCTGACGCCACCCGCAACTGAGAGAGACCGGGACGGTGCTGTCTGCGAGTCTGTAGGTCCGTAGAGCTGCGGTCCTCTGCTAGCCTTATCCGCAGCTTCAGCCTCTACAGCCCTCGGCGCCGCCGCTGGCGCCGCCGCCCGACCCGCAGGCCGCCGCGGGCCGCAGAGCCCATGAGGGCGCGGGCACCGCCGCCGCCTTTGCGGCGTCGCCGTCGTCCCAGAGCGCCCCGAGCTGGCGCGGGCATGGCCGCGGCATGAGCGTGGAGCCGCCGCCGGAGCCGGAGGAGAAGGCGGCGTTGGAGCCCGAAGCGGGAGCCATGCCGGAGAAGCGCGCGGGCGCGCAGGCCGCTGGCAGCAGCTGGGTGAGTGGAGGCCGGGGGAGGCTGGGTGGGGTCGCACCTGGGGCCCGCGAGCCCAGGGCTCCGGGCGGGGGCTTCGGCTCTGGGACAGCCGGTCGTTTTCTGGAGGAGCCGAATTCATTGCGAATACAGGTTTTCCTAGTGACTGTTCATCCTAGACAAAACTTTACGGGATTTGGTTATTGTTTCAAAAGGCGCCAGACATAGGACAGAGAATATAAGTAGTAATTTGGTTGTTCGAGAATTCTCCATCCCCGTAACAGTTGATAACAGTTTTCCTAGCAGTTTCTGCCCAGGTCTACTTGGACAACGGTAGGGAGCATTTTGAATCAGACCATCGTTCGGGAAGTTGGCGGCAGATGCCGGGCAGCGCCTCGCGGCTCCTTCCGTGTCCTCCGGGCGTCGGAGGGGCGGTCGCAGCGATGAGGAGCAGAGTTTCAGGGGCGTTGCTGGGAAATTAGGCCGGCCTCTTTCTCCAGTTTCACTTTTACTTGAGGTGGAGATTGCTCTGACAGTAGTACAGAAGCAGCTGAGCCCTGCTTAATTGGCCTGGTTTCGGCAGAACAGGCCTTGACAGTGTCAGTCGTTTCATATGGTGGAATATTAAGCCTAGAGGGTCTGTGGTTTGTTGAAAGCCTAAGTTTAAAAAGGATTTTTTTTTTTTTTTTTGGTTTTAGGACAGTGAATAGAAACTGACACAATGGGAAAGTTTTTCCAAAGAAAAATAGAAGTTTTATGAAAATTAAATACATGCTCTCGGCTTTAGATTTTTAGCTTACATATCTAATTTTGTTTTTAGTTGAAGAATGCTAAGTGGTTACATGAACGTATTTGGGGTTGTAAATCTCTATTAGTAGGTTGGGAGGGCAGGTAAAGCAGAAGGAGCAGTAAGTAGAACGGAGCCGGCAAAGCTGGTTTCCAGTCCTGATTTTGCCCTGAACAATGCGCACTCTGGACAGGATATTGAAACCTTCAGTGCCTAATCTGTAAAATGAGGACTTAGTTGAAGTCCCCTCCCGGCCCAAGTGACTATTTTTGAAAAACATTTCAAAGTTAAGATCTCTGTAATATGAGAAGCTTATCTTGTCGGGGGAAAGAAATTCTGCAGGATTGCTTTCTCTCATTTTGATTTGTGTTAAGTAGACTTGTCCTCTTCCTGTTCTCTACACAAAACTAAAGCACCAGCTCCTCCTTCTGTCTTCCATAAATTGATGGACAGTAATTACTAACCGGTGGCCCAGCTAGTAACCTGCGGGGTATCTTCCTTCAACTCTGCCCATACTTACAACAACCAGAAAGTCTACCTAAGTTTACTAGATAGAGATTTTAGGCTTTTATCCTCTCCTATGCCTTCTTATGCTCATTTCTCAGCATTTTTCACCCAGACTTTGACTGTCTCTTTCAAGGCCCTTGCTCACCCCAGCACCAATCCGCCTTCCACATGGCTGAGTAGTGTGTTCTGGCATGTAAAGATGATCATTACTGTTGTCCTTAATTTTTTTCATTGGCTCCTTATGACTTACAGAATAAAAAATAAATTCGCAGGTTGAAGCGTTATTAGCATAGTGATTAGATGAGCATACTTGGAATTCCAATTTCCACCTTTAGGTAAGTTAATGTAACGCCTCCTGATTAATAATAATATTTACCTCATGGGGTTGTGAGGGTTGCTGCAACTTGGCATCTAGTAAGCCCTTAATACATGTTAATGTTATTATTTTTCAATATTCTTTGCATATATGATTGATCACAATCTATGGGTGATCTTCTGACTGCGATAAAAGGAGTGAGTAGTCATCTCCCATTTCCTAGAGTAGACAGGAACTACACCCCAACTTAAATTTGCTAAATTTATGTGCTTAAGAGCAGAAACTTTTGAGGGATGTTTGCTCAAAGAAACCTAGACTCAGTTTATTCCCCAGTTCTTTCTGCGTTGGGTCCTGATGGTAGCCTACTTTTGGGCACAGGTAGGTTTCTGCCTGGTCTTTCCTCCTCTCTGAGAATGAATGGAGTTAATGTTAGTAAACTGTGCTGAATACTGAGTTTTCTTGGTGTTTGCTGAAGTGAGAAGACTAGCATGAGCAGGTAACTGTTTTTCTGAGTGTGTGGACGTTGGGAGAACAGTGAATGCTTTTAATCGTATGTTTGTGTCATATACTTTTACTCCCAAATTATGCATTTTTTGTGTTTGCAGTTTCTAATGTCACCTCCAGGTGTTGTGTCCTATAGCCCCCTATGACTTGATTTCATTTTAATGTGTTGGAATTTCCTTACAGCTTGGTTCCAATGACACTCATGATTTCAGGTTCTTAGATGCTACTAGTAATCACAGGCAAGACTGTCCCCCTGACGACTTTTTGTTGTTGTTTTTTTTTTGAGATAGGGTCTTGCTGTGTCATCCAGCCTGGGACACAGTGGCCAGTCATGGGTCACTGCTGCCTTAAATTCTTGGGCTTAAGCAGTCCTCTCACCTCAGCCTCCTGAGTAGCTGGAGCTACAGATATGTGCCACTATGCCTCACTTTTTTTTTTTTTTAATTTGTTTTTTTATAGAGATGGAGTCTTGCTTTGATTCTCAGGCTGGTCTCAAACTTCTGGGCTCAAGTGATGCTCCTGTCTCAGCCTCCCAGAGTGTTGGGATTGATTACAGGTTTGAGCCACTGTTCCTGGCCTGACAACTTTTTCCTACCTTGTTTGGCAAAGACATATATTGACTAGCAAAAGATACTGGCAAAGAGATGTAATAATAGGAAAAATAAGGTAGAATCCAGTATTTACTCCAAGAGGTTATTTCCTTCTAGAAAATGGAGGTATGTGTTAGCTGTTGGCATTGCTGTAAAGGAATACCTGAAGCTGGGGAATTTATGGAGAAAAGTTCTTAGGCTGGATGTGGTGGCTCACACCTGTAATCCCAGCACTTTGGGAGGCTGAGGCAGGAGGATTACCTGAGCCCAGGAGTTTGAGATCAGCCTGGGAAACATAGTGAGACCCTGTCTTTGAAAAAAATAACATCAAATAAGTTGTCAAACTAATTATTTTAAAAGTATTTGTGCAGTTTTACATTGCAGCAAGCACTGTTTGATAATTCAAGTTCGTCCACATCCTTATCAACACCTGGCCAATTTTAGCCCTTCCAATCAGTCTTTAGTGATGTCTCATTGTTCTTTTAATTTGTGCTTCCCTATGGCTAGTGGTATTCAGTATCTTTCCATAAGTTTTTTTTTTTTTTTTTTTTTTGAGGCAGGGTCTCACTTTGGTTGTCCAGGCTGGAGTGCAGTGGGACCATCTTGTCTCACTGATTGAGTAGCTGAGATTACAGCCCAGACCTCCTGGGCACAGGTAATTCTCCCACCTCGGCCTCTCGAGTAGCTGGGACTACAGGCTTATGCCACCATGCCCAACTAATCTTTTAAATTTTTTGTAGAGATGGGGTCTTGCTGTGTTGCCCAGACTAGTCTTGAACTCCAGGATTCAAGTAGTCCTCCTGCCTCAGCCTCCCAAAGTGCTGGGATTACAGGTGTGAGCCACCGTGCCCATCCTCCTAAGCTTATATGCCATCTGTATATCCCTTTTGGCAAAATATCTGTTCTTGTCTTTTGGCTATTTTTATTGTTGTCGTTGTTGTTATTGGTTGGTTGTTTTCTTGTATTTGAGTTTTGAGCATTCTTTATACATTTGGGAGGCAAGTCCCTTGTCAAATGGTTTGCAAATCTATTCTCTCTAGTCTGTGGTCCATCTTTTCATTCTCTCAGCAGTGTATTGGAGAATAGGAGTTTTAAATTTTGATAAAATTTATCAGTTTCTTTTATAGATCAGGATTTTGGTTTCATATTTAAGAAATTGTTACCTAATCCCAAATCATAGGAACTTCCTTCTATGTTTTTGGAAGTTTTACAGTTTTAGATTTTGCAATTGGGTTTATGTTTCATTTTGGTTAAATTTTTTATATGGTATAAGATATGGATGAAAATTATTTGCTTATGGATAATCAGTTGTTCATTTGCTGAAAATACCTTTTTCTTCACTGAATTGCTTTTGTAGCTTTGTCAAAAATCAGTTGTCCATATATCAGTCGATCTCTTAATTCTATTCTGTTTGTTCGATGTATTTGTCTTTACATAAGTACCTAGCAGTCTTGATTACTGGAGGTTCATAAGACTTGAAAACTAACATGGTTAGTACCCCAATCTTGTTATTTTTGAAAGTTGTTTTAGTGATTCTGGGTCTTTGCATTTTAGAATTAGCCTAGTAGTTTTCACAAAAAAGCCTTTTGGGACTTTCATTGGTATTCTGTTGCCCTGAAGATCTGTTTAGGAAAAATTGATCAAGTCTTCTGATGCATGAATGTAGTATCTCTCCATTTATTTTAGATCTGTCATTTCTTTTCAGCTGAGTTTTGTAGTTTTCAGTTGACATGTCTTTCCCATCTTTTTGTCAGATTATTCCATTTCATGTTTCTTTATATTATTGTAAATGGTATCACTACATAAATGTAAATTTTTTTAATTTAAATTCAAAATTGTTTGTTGCCAGTATATAGAAAAAGAGTTGATTTTTAAAAAAAATTGTTTAATTGTGGTAAAATACACATAGGAAAAAGTTATCATTATAACTATTCTTAGTGTAGACTTTATTAGTGTAAATAGATTTACATTGTTGTGCAGTTGATTTCCAGAACTTTTTTTCTTTCCAAACAAATTCTATACCCTTGAAACAACTTTCCGTTTTTTGCCACCCTCCCATTCCCTGACAACCACCATTCTCCTTTCTGTTTCTGTGAGTTTGACTATGTTAGACACCTCATATATAGGGAATCATACGGTATTTTATCTTTTTGTGATTGACTTATTTCACCTAGCATAATGTCCTCAAGGTTTGTCCATGTGTGCCATGTGTCAGAATTTTCCTCTTTTTTTTTTTTGAGACATGCTCTCCCTCTGTTGCCCAGGCTGGAGTGTAGTGGCATGATCATGGCTCACTGGAGCCTCAGTCTCCCCAGGCTCAGGTGATCCTTCCACTCAACCTCCCAAGTAGCTGGGACTACAGGCATGCACCAGCACACCCAGCTAATTTTTGTATTTTTTGTGGAGTCATGGTTTTGCCATATTATCCAGGGTGGTCTCAAACTTTTGGGCTCAAATGATCCACTTGTGTTGGCCTCCCAAAGTGCTGGGATTATAGGCATAAGCCAGCCTCTTTGCCGATTTTTAAAGTGGGTTATTTGCTTTTTGTGTTTATTGTTGAGCTGTAAAACTTCTTTATACATATATTCTGGATATAAACTCCCTGCTATGGTGTCAGTGTCTCACATTGCAACTTAATCGCCATTGTAATAGTATTAAGAGGTGGGACTGCCAGGGTTATTCAAAGAAAATAGTAAAAATAAAAATGGGAACTTTAAGAAGTGATTAGGCTATGAGGACCCTGTCCTTAATTAATGGATTAATGCAGTGAGTTTTGTTATCCTGGGCATAGGTTCCTTGTCAAATAATGAGTTTGGCTCCCCTTTGTCTCTTTTTTGTCTTTCTGCCTTCTCCTATGGGATAACACAGCAAGAAGGCACTGGCCAGATGTCGTTTTCTCTGTCTTAAACTTCTCATCTTCTAGAACTGTGAGCCAATGAATTTCTTTTCATTATACATTACTCAGTGTGTGGTATTCTATTGTAGCAGCACAAAATAGACTGAGACACTCCGTTATCAGATAGATGATTTGCAAATTTTCTCCCATTCTGTAGGTTACCGTTTATTTTTTAATTTTTAATTTTTTTTTTTTCACAGATGATGGCGGGGGCGCCTGAGGGGGACCCAAGCTGTGGCCGCTGCCGCCCTACCTTTTAACTCTGCTGATTGTGTCCTTTGATGCACCAAAGTTTTAAATTCTCATAAAGTCCAGTGTATCTATTTTTACTTTGTTGCTTGGGTGTTTGTTGTCATAGCCTAGAAATCACTGCCAAGTTCATACCATGAAAGTTTTGCCCTATGTTTTCTTTTAAGAGTTTTATAGTTTTAAGTCTAATGATGGGTCTTTGGTTCATTTTAAAAATTTATAGTTTGAGGAAGCTCAGCTTCTCTCTCTCTTTTCCTGTAGTTTTAGTGTCATATCTAAGAATCTATTACTAAATCCAAGATTTATCTCTGTTTTATGTTTTTTAGCTCTTATATGTAGGCCATTAATCCCTTTGAGTTAATTTTCATATATGGTGTGAAGTAGGGTTCCAACTTTATTCTTTACATGTGAAAAATTAGTTGCTCCAATACCATTTGTTCAAGAGACCATTCTTTTCTGGCACACAGTTGGCCATACATGGCTTATTCCTGAAATTTTCCTTTCTATTCCATTGGTGTATGTCTATCCTTATGCCAGTACCACACTATTTTGATCACTGTAACTTTGCAGTTTTGAAATCAGGCGGTGTACATTTTCCAATTTTGTGATCTTTTCAAGATTGTTTTGGCTGTTTGGTGTCCTTTGCAGTTCCACGAGAATTCGAAGTGATCCTTAATTCTTTTTTTCTTTTGAGATGGAGTCTCACTCTGTCACCCAGGCTGCAGTGTAGTGGCAGGATCTCAGCTCATTGCAGCCTCCGTCTTCTGGGTTCAAGCGATTCTCCCACCTCAGCCTCCTGAGTAGCTGGGATTACAAGCATGCACCAGTACTCCCAGCTAATTTTTGTTTTTTGGGTTTTTTTTGAGACAGAGTCTCATTCTGTCACCAGGCTGGAGTGTAGTGGCGCAGTCTCAGCTCACTGCAACCTCCACCTCCTAGGTTCAGGTGATTCTGCTGCCTCAGCCTCTTGAGTAGCTGGGACTACAGATGTGTGCCACCATGCCCAGCTAATCTTTGTATTTTTAATAGAGATGGGGTTTCACATGTTGGCCAGGATGGTATTGATCTCCTGACTCGTAATCCACCCACCTTGGCCTCCCAAAGTGCTGGGATTACAGGCGTGAGCCACTGCAACCGGCCCCGGCTAATTTTTGTATTTTTAGTAGAGGTGGGGTTTTGCCATGTTGGCCAGGCTGGTCTTGAATTCCTGACCTCAGGAGTCAAGATTCCCCCACCTTGGCCTCCCAAAGTGCTGGTATTACAGTCGTGAGCCACTGCACCCGGCTGATCCTTAATTCTTCATAAGGTCCTCCATTTTATTCTTTACTTATTTTTTTTGAGAACGTCTTGGTCTGTTGCCCAGGCTGTAATGCACTGGTATGATCACAGCTCACTGTAATCTCAAACTCCTGGGCTCTTCTGTTGCTGCAGGAAAGTCATTGAGAATTTGATAGGGATTGCATTGAATCTATAAATGACATCGAATGGTATTGATAGCTTAGTGATAGATAGTAAGTCTTCCTTCCTGTGGATATAGATGTTCTTTAGGTGAAATTTGTTTTTGGTAATGATTTGTAGTTTTCAGTGTATAAGTCTTTCACTTCCTTGGTTAAATTTGTTTTTAGGTATTTTTTTCTTTTAGATGCTAGTGAAAATGAAATTACTTAATTTCATGTATGTATAGAACATATCATTATGTTTTTCTATCATTTTTCTGCATTGTCTGATCTGCAGTTAGTTTATTAGGCAGTTTTGGAGCAGTACTCATTGTGGGACTAATTACTCTCCACTACTCAGGCACGGTTTTCCTGATTTGTACTCAGCACCATGTGAGTGAAATAAGTTTTTTAAGTGTGGATGGTGGAAACCTGCATAGGCTTAGAGTGACATCTGGCCAGATCTGTATACTGTTGGGATGGTTTTTCCCTGGTTTTCGATAATTACCTCACATTCATGTGCTTCTCAGTACCCTGCTGAATTCTTGAAGCAGATCTCCTGCAGATCTCTGGGCTCCTTGTTTCTTCTCTCTCCATTTCTCTGTTCTTCCTTGGTCTCCATTGGCTCTCACTTTCATGTCAGCTCAGGAAGTTGTCCTCCAGGTTTTGCCTGGCTTCTTCTTACCAGTGCAGAGGCCTGGAATCTGTATCACACAGTAAGCTTGGATAACAGTACAGCTGAGCTTCCTCTCCTGATTTTCAGGGATCTCTGTACTTCATTGCCTGGCATCCTGTGTTTTGGTTGTCTAAAGCAGGAAGGTAATTTTTATTACTGTATCTTGGCCTGAAGGAGAAATGACTCTCTTTTATTTGTTAATATGTCCTGCTTGCGACATAGCAAGTCTTTTCGAATAAGCCAACTTTTGACATTTACAGAAACCCTATTTTTAAATTTTTTGTTTCTTTAATGTCTATTGTTAACTATTTTTTCCACTCCATTAAAGATTGATTTTGTAGCTCTTTATTGAGATGGTTGAAAAACCTGGCTTTTCAGATTCTTTTTCTTTTTTTTTTTTTTTTTAAGATGGGGTTTCACCATGTTGGTCAGGCTGGTCTTGAACTCCCGACCTCAGGTGATCCGCCCACCTTGGCCTCCAAAGTGCTTGGATTACAAGCGTGAGCCACCACGCCCAGCCTTCAGACTCTTTTTCTACTATCCACTTTCATTAATTTTAAATTAATAGTTGTCTTCTCTCTGGCTTAAAAGTTTCTTCCTCTTAAAAAATCAGTATTTCAATATGAATGTCACTATTTTGCCCCAGTGGTTTTCTACCTTTTCTTTTTCTTCCCATCAGCCCTGGGCCATCCTCTCAATATTTTTGTGGAGAACATTATCATGTCTACTGTGACATTCGTTAAGGTGGGAGGGAAGCAGCTGGCACTTCCTAGGAAAGGCACTATGTATGTTGTAAAAAAGTTTTCTCCCTCACTGTCTTCATTTTCCTATGCTTCCTACACCCCTTTCTGTACTTTCTTCTTTTGAAATCTACTGTTCTAGAAATCATATTAATATTATTTATATACAGTATTAGGCCTTTCCAGTGAGGCAGAGTAACTAAGCACCTAAAAACCTAGATGTTTTCCTGCCTTTTAAATTTAATCTTCTTAAATTAAGTGAGTGTATCTTATTTCACTCACCTGGTCTTGCTAGAAATTTTTTTAGAATTTGTGAATATTATTATAATGTTCTAAGGAATGTGATATGCTTTTATTGACTATGATAATTAATTCTCATGATGGCTTTGAAGTAGGTGATAGAGCAGTGCATGATTTAATGGTGAGAAACATGAGTGCATGGAGATAAATTGATTTGCTGGAGTGACCAGGCTGACTGAACAAGGGAGCTGGGACTTTCCTCAGCTCTGTTCTCAAACCTAATTTTTATTTGACGACAGCTGAATTCCTTCTGTTGCCTATATAGTCAATTTGTTTTTTTGCATTCAACAGCAGAGGAAGGAAAAAGACTCCTGAGTTATCTGAGCATTGTTTTTTGTTGTCATTTGTGTGCTGTCACAGAGTTAGGCATTGTCATGTAGTCACTCCATGCCTAAATAGCTCCACTGCTGTACATTGTCTATTGTTAAATTAGGTCAAGCCATGAGGAAATCTGAAGAAAAACTGAAAATTCTGTGGGTAATCTGCTTCTTGATAATTACTATACATCTGACTAATTTTTCCAATTTGAAAATAGCAAAAGATTATGAATTTTACATGTTAGTAGTTCTTTGTGCATAGATCTTAAAAGTACTTAAATTATTAAGTGAAAATATCTTCTCTTTTGTGCGTAATGTAGAAGAGCATCTCTTTGTACTGTGATGCAGTAGAAGTACAGAAACTTCATTTAGATCTATAGCACTGTAATATGTTCCCTGAAGAAAAATAGTGGCTTTATATTTTAAATTCTTAGCCAGCTTCTGACATGTGGGTATCATGGGTCGTGAAAAAAGAGTCATAAGATGGTGTGTAGTGAAATGTGGAGATTATTTTTAGCATTAGGTATCTCGAATACTACTTTAGAGAAATCTTCAGTTCTTAAATTACCATTCTTTTGTAATATACTCCTTGGGCGGAGAACTTATGGAGGTCAGACAGTTAATATACACTAAAAAAAGAGCCCCTACACTTGACCTGGCAGTCATTCTTCAAGGAACTTACTGTAAGGCACTATTGGGACAAGACCACAGAGGTATATTTGTAAGATACGTATTATTAATTGTATATATGTATTCATGAAAGATTGTAATTTAAAAGGGACTTGGTGAAACAATTGTGGCACATCCATGATATGGAGTACTAAGCTGCCATTAAAAGTGATGAAATGACTGTGCCTGTTGATATGAATATGGTGAATATGTTTTTATGTAAATTGGCTACACAACTGTTTCATCACATTAAAAGTACATTTATATATTTGCATGGAAAAATATTTGGAAGAGTTTATACCAAACTTACCAGTGATCATTGGTGGTATTAAGATTTTTGTTGATTTTAATATAATTTCTTGCCTGTTTGTTTATTTTCATTTATACATTTTCTACTAACCGTGTGAGTTACAAAGCCAAAAGAAAAAAATTAAAAGACCAATGGAAAGGATACATGAATACTGGAAGTTAGACACACCCTTGCCTCACAGAGTTCCTGGTCCTAAGCGTTTGAGTTGCTTCAAGTTCTGTCCTGTTTTCTGACCTATCTTTCCTCCTTCCTCATTGTCTGTCTAAGGATCTCGATCTCCCTTTTGTGTGAGTTGATCCTGCTCACAGATACATATGCACTAGAGGCTGTAAGGGGCCTGGGGCTTTAGACACCAGTCCTAGTTTTCTCAGTTTATGTATGAAAGCACTAAAGGCCAGAAAATTGGTTAATGACAGGAAGCTGTTAATAGCAGCAGAGCCAGAAATAGAACTCAAATTTCCTTGCTTCTAGGAATTGAGAATTTTTTTCCATATTATGTGAGCTCTTCATAAGTATGGTGATCAGACATTTCAGTTTGCCTTTTGTCTACGCTTAATTCTTTTTTTTTTTTTTTTTTTTTGAGACGGAGTCTCACTCTGTCACCCAGGCTGGAGTTCAGTGGCGGAATCTTGGCTCACTGCAATCTCCACCTCCCGCATTCAAGTAATTATCTTGCCTCAGTCTCCCGAGTAGCTGGGACTACAAGTGTATGCCACCATGACCAGCTAATTTTTGTAATTTTTTTTTCAGTAGAGACGAGGCTTCCCCATGTTGGCCAGGCTGGTCTCAAACTCCTGACCGCAAGTGATCTGCCCGCCTCGGCCTCCTAAATAAAGTACTGGTATTACAGATGTGAGCCACCGCGCCCAGCCTATGCTTAATTCTTAATAAGGACCCCCTTTTATTCCTTACTTATTTGAGGCAAGATCATGCCCTGTTACCCAGGCTGGAGTGCCATGGTATGATAATGGCTCACTTTAGCCTCAAACTTCTGGGCTGAAGTGATGCTCCCACCTTTGCCTCTGGAGTAGCTAGGACTATAGGTGTGCACCACCATTCCTGGCTAATTTGTTAATTTTTTTCTAGAGATTGGAGTCTCACTATGTTGCCCAGGCTAGTCTTGAACTCTTGGCCTTAGGCAGTGCTCCCACCTCAGCCTCCCAAAGTGCTGGGATTACAGGCATGAGCCACCATGCCTGACACCTCTTTTTCTCTTAAAAGTGTCTCATTTGTGTGATAAACGTTTACCAGGTTGATAAGGGAAACAGGCATAATGGAAAGTGTCATACAGACTAACCCTATAACTGGGATCCATTAATAGAAATTGGAATAGTTAGAAGGAAAGGCAGGTTGTAGAGTAAGATGCTTTTCATATGTTGAATTGAAGGTGTTTGCCAGGACATCTAAGTCATTATTTTCTAATCAGTAAAAGTAGCTGAGACATCATGTTGAGAGAGATATGTTTATCAGCTTTCTTCATTTGGAGATGATAGTTGAAGCTGCATTAAGGCATTCCATTCATTTTTAATCTATTGGAGGAGGATTAGTGAGCTCAGTTTATGAAGATTGAGAAAATGTGTTACCCAGTGTGATATGCATGCCTGAGGACACATGTTGATCCCATATATGGGTGTGCACATGTGACTGCTTTGATTTTTGTCTAGTGTAGACATGCTTGAACATTTATGTTTTGAAATATGTAATAATGCTGGGCGTGCTGGCTCATGCCTATAATCCCAGCACTTTGGGAGGCTGAGGCTGGCGGATCACAAGGTCAGGAGTTTGAGACCAGCCTGACCAACATGGTGAAACCCCATCTCTACTAAAAAAAAAATAGCTGGGTGTGGTGGCGTGCACCTGTAATCCCAGCTGAGGCTGAGGCAGGAAAACTGCTGGAACCTGAAAGGCAGAGGTTGCAGTAAGCCGAGATCACGCCACTACACTCCAACCTGAGTGACAGAGTAAGACTCCATCTCAAACAAAAAAGTATAGTATTTTGTTACAGTATTTTTCTTTTCCTCTCCTTTATGTTACAGAGCACGAAGCAATGTTTTTTTATAGTGGCTGGAAAGCATTGAGTAGTACTGATACATGCAAGGCTGGTTGATGAAGAGCTCAGTCTCTAGGAATTAGGAGCACCTCAATTCAAATGCTGCCTGTGTAACTATGCATAGCTTATTACTTTCTTCCCAAGTTTAGACAAGATTGATCCTGGGAACAGTGAGAAATTATGCTCATGATTGTTCTTCGGGAGGATTTATCTAATGCAATGCCTGAGTGTGGAGAGAGTGGAGAGATAAGAGTTAAGTGATTGATGAGGAAGCAACGCCTTAGGAGAAAGGAGCTTCTGGACCAGGATCTTGACCTAGTAGATGAAGACTGGCTGGGTGTGGTGGCTCACACCTGTAATCCTTTGGGAGGCAGATACAGGAAGATTGCTTAAGCCCCAGAATTTGAGACTAGCCTAGGCAACATAAACCCTTGTCTCTACCAAAAAACAAAACAAAAACAAAAAACCAAAGCTGAGCTTTTGGTGTTATGTGTCTGTAGTCCCAACTGTTGGGGAGGTAGAAGGATCGCTTGAGCCTGGGAGGATGAGGCTGCATTGAGCTGTGATTAGGCCACTGCACTCCAGCCTGTGCAACAGAGTGAGACCCTGTTTGAAAAAGAGGAAAAAGAAAAGCGATTAATGTGAGAGGTGTTAAGGAACTAGTAGAGGAGCTAGGAGCATATTGAATTTTGGGGAATGAGAAAAAGCAATCAAGTGAAAAATGAGTAGAGTATTATCACTAGAGAAGTCAGGAGGAGAAATTGATTACTATGATTAAGTTTTATTTTGGTGACTTTGAGAGTGCTATCCCTGGATGTGAACTCTAAAAAATACTTTGGCCAGGCACAGCGGATCACCTGAGGTCAGTTGTTTGAGACCAGCCTGGCCAACATGGTGAAACCCCATGTCTACTAAACATACAAAAAAAAATAGCCAGGCATGGTGGCGGGCACCTGTAGTCCCAGCTACTCAGGAGGCTGAGGCAGGAGAGTTCCTTGAACCTGGGTGGTGGAGGTTGCAGTGAGCCAAGATCATGCCACTGCACTCCAGTCTGGGCAACAGAGCAAGACTCCAATTAAAATAATAATAATAATAATAATAATAATAATAATAATAATGTAGAGACAACTCACTAAATTGCCCAGGCTGGTTTTGAACCCCTGGGCTTCAGTGATCCTTATGCTTTGGTTTCTCAATGTGTTGGGATTACAGGCATGAGCCATTGCCCCTCCCCCCTCCCCCTTGTATTTTTCCATGCATGGATTTTTGAGGCTGGAAGTTGAGAAAATCAGAGATAGGAATCAGGGAGAGATGCTGGAGGGAGAGACACTGGTTATTTGCATCAAAGTTATAGTGTCAACTGAGCAGATAAGATTGAAAGAGCAGGAGATTGAGGGGTGGGAGAAGGGTGCTCTAAAGGAGCTCTGGGGAATACTGACATTTCTGATATTTTGCTCTCCTTATACTTGCTGGTGATCCTTATTGTTGATACTTGTTCTTGATCCTTTCCAGTGGTGGGCTTCCTATTTTCAGCATTCAGACTATACATGCCTTGAACTTTCTCTTAACTGTAGCTCCATATCCCCCTCCTCAAGACTCCTTCGACTGCCTTAGAGGAAGATTATAGCTATTGTTAGATGTGTGATATCTGCCTCAAGATCTTCAATTGAACTGTAAAATTGCAGTATAGTGGGAGTATTTCCTTTGTATTTAAAAGCAATTTTAAGTTAAGATTTCGCAGTGATCAGCTTTGGTATTTCCTCCCATCTTACTACATTTTACTTTACAGGAAAGGTCATATTTTATATCTGGGAATAATAACATGAGCTAATAAAATAACCTTAAAATTAGTTCATGAAAAGCCAGTGATTAATTCTCTTACTGAAGTGGTTATGTTGTCTGTCTGTTAGCTGCTGAACTCTTCCTTGGCCATCTATGTGGAATTAGAAAGCAGACTGAGCCAAGAAGGAGGAACAGCCATGACAATGCACGTCCAGGGGAAATGACAGTCTATCTCCTTTTGCTTCCATGTTGCTTCCATGTTGCCAATATATACCGTGTATTGTGATCTTTGAGTTGGCGATCATGTGTGGGAACAACTTCCAACCTTATCTCTTTTTGGTGGGTAGCGGATGACCTGGTTGATTGAGAAAAGCCGTGTGCCCTAGTTCATCTGAACTTTTCAGGTCATATTGAGAAAGTAGGTGGAGGGGTTCGTAGAGAGTGCACTTTTGCCCAAGTACACAGTAGCAGGCTAGAACTCCTTAGTGTGGAGAACAGGGTTAGTGGTCAAGTGAAGGTCTGCACTTTGCTTTGCCTGAGGAACTAGCTGCATCTGACACCTGTCACTTACTCAGGTTGCTACAATGCACGCTGCCTGCCATATGTATGTGCTGATTCTGTTTGTGGAAGAATTTGGGCTGCATAATAAAAGTAATGTAATACAGTGATTAGTAGCACGTTCTCTGGAGTCGTGTGACTATTTTGGTGGAATACCAGCTCATGCACTTACTATGTGAGTTGGGAAAGTTACTTAAATTCTCTGCATCTGTGTTTTGTCATCTATGAAATTGGGATAATAATAGTTCTATCTCAAAAGGTTGTAGTGAGGATAAAATGAAGGTATGTGTATATAATGTGCTTTGATTAGGGCCTGGCATAATATCTGTTGCTGCTGTTACAGGATAATTATTATTTTTGCCCAGATATTGCTCAAGGGTCTTTGTAATATACTCAATAACCTTTGTCCTTTTCCTTCAGAGTGTGTATTTCCATTTATAATTTTACATTCCATGTAATAAGAGCAAGGATCGAATCCTGTTGCTCACCATTGTCCCCAATAGTTAGCTGGTATAGTTGAGATCAACAAATGTGTGTTGATTGAATGAATTGTTTGAAGTTGAGTATTTTCAGTCTTAAAGAATGTTGGATGTATACACCTACTGTGTACCCACAAAAATGAGAAATAAAGAATCTTAGTAGAGATAGGAATATTTACAAAAACAGTTCTTGGCATCTTAGTTTGCATTTATTTGGGTGGTAGTAAATTTTTTGAAAAGTTGTGAAAAGCAGTTATTTTGTAAATCTGTTTTTTTTTTTTTTTTTTTTTATATGAAGTCTCGCTCTATCCCCGGGCTGGAGTGCAATGGCACAGTCTTGGCTCACTGCAACCTCCACCTCTGGGGTTCAAGCAGTTTTCCTGCCTCAGCCTCCCGAGTAGCTAGGACTGCAGACATCTGCCACCACACCCGACTAATTTTTGTATTTTTAGTAGAGATGGGGTTTTACCATGTTGGCCAGGATGGTCTGAATCTCTTGACCTCATGATCCGCCTGCCTCCGCCTCCCCAACTGCTGGGATTACAGGTGTGAGTCACCTCACCCGGCCCTATTTTGTAAATATTTAATGAATATGGCTTAGTCTATCTAATGAGATGGCATGTCATTTATTCAACTATGTAATATACTGCTGAGAAAATTTTTATAAATTTTGTAGAAAAGTCATTTTATCTGTAGAGATGACCAGTAAAATTCTTTTTTTCTGCGTGTATTCCAATAGTATTATTATTAGGTAGCGGGGAGAAATTGCAAAGTCTTCAGGTATAGTCATTTGTGTGGTTTTTTAAATGGTTCATCTTCATCATTTTTATGTTTATACAAAAACTTTCAGTTAAATAATTTTTTTGTTGTTTTTTCATTCAAGATGGGGTCTCACTCTGTCATCCAGGTTGGAGTGTGGTAGCAGGATTTCACTCACTGCAATCTCCACCTCCTAGGCTCAAGGGATCCTCTCACCTCAGCCTCCTGAGTAGCTGGGACCACAAGCACTTGTCACCAGGCCCAGCTAATTTTTGTGTATTTAGTAGAGAATGGGGTTTTACTATATTGCCCAGGCCGGTCTTGAACTCCTAAGCTAAGGAATCTGCCTCCCTTTGCCTCCCATAGTGCCAGGATTACAGATGTGAGCCACTGCCCAGATAAAGAATTTTTTTGATGGAACATTTACTAGCCAGCTAGATATAAATGATATAGGAAAAAGTAGCAAATGTGTGACTTATTAAGATACTGGCAGCTGATGATGAAACATATGTTTTATGTATGTCTTCACTAGTAATCTAGAAATGACTGAGTCTTGTGGCAGTACTTTTTTTTTTTTTTTTTTGAGACAGAGTCTTTCTCTGTCACCCAGGCTGGAGTACAGTGGTGCTTTCTCAGCTCACTGCAACCTCTGCCTCCTAGGTTCAAGTGATTTTCCTGCCTCGGCCTCCCGAGTAGCTGGGACCACAGGCGTGTGCCACCACACTCGGCTAATTTTTATACTTTTAGTAGAGATGGAGTTTCACCATATTGGCCAGGCTGGTCTTGAATTCCTGACTTCAAGTGATCCGCCCACCTTGGCCTCTGCTCAGGAAAGTCATGGGATATTAGCAGCTTCTCAGATAATCCATTATGTGGGTATATTTGTGATATACCCATGTAATTGGTATTTGTGAACTCCCCATTGTGTTCTATTTATTCAAAGTGGGATTGGTGTCAGGTGCAGTGGCCCATACCTGTAATCCTACCACTTTGGAAGGCCGAGGCAGATGGATTGCCTGAGCTCAGGAGTTTGAGACCAGCCTAGGCAACATGCTGAAACCCCATCTCTACTAAAATATAAAAATTAGCCAGGTGTGGTGGTGTGTGCCTGTAGTTTCAGCTACTGGGAAGGCTGAGGCATGAAAATTGCTTGAACCCGGGAGGCAGAGGTTGCAGTGAGGCAAGACCATACCATTGCACTCTAGCCTGGGTGACAGAGGGAGACTGTCTTCAAAAAAATAAATAAAATAAAAACAAAGTGGGGTTGGTAAACTTTTTTTTGTAAGGGACCTGATAATAAATATTATAGGGTTTTTTGACCATATATTAATCAGCTATGCCAGTATAGCACAAAAGCAGCCATAGACAATATGTAAATAAATAAGCAATGCTAAATATCAGTGAAACTTTATAAAAATAGGCAGTGGACTAGATTTGGACTGTGGGCTGTAGTTAGCTAACCCCTCCTCTTATGTTTAATAGTACTAGTTTTTCCTCTGTCCTTTTCTTTTTATCCTTCAGGATATTTTTATATTCTTGTCCATTTAGTTTTTAAAATAAGACTCTTTTAAGGAATAGCTTTATATCCACAGAAAAATTGCAGATAGCATAGAGTTTTTCTATACTCCATCCCCATATTCCCCTATTACTGACATCTTATATTGGCATGGTACATTTGTCAAATTAATGAACCTATGTCCATACATTATTATCAGCTAAAACCAGCCAGGCTCAGTAGCTCACACCTGTAATGCCAGGACTTTGGGAGGCTGAGGCCAGAGGATCACTTGAGGCCCATAGTTCAAGAGCAGCCTGGGTGTAGCTCTTAAAACAAACAGAAATGTCCAGGCATGGTGGTTTGTGCCTGTAGTCCCAGCTACAGAAAAAACAAACAAACAAAAAAACAAATCCACCACCACCAAAAAAAAAAAATCCCCTGAAGTCCATACATACTTTATTGAGATTTCTTGTATTTTTACCCAATGCTCTTTTTCTGTTCCAGTATTTCATACAGGCTACTACATTACATTTAGTTGTTGTGTCTTCTTGGGTTCCTCTGGACTGTGACAGTTTCGTAGGTTCTCCTTGTTTCTGATGTCCTGGACAGTCTTAAGGAGAACTCATCAGGTGTTTTGTAGAGTGTCTCTCAACTGACATTAATCTTGATGTTTTTCTCATATTAGAATGGAATTATGGGTGTTTGAGAAGAAGCCCATAGAGGTGAAGTACCATTTTCTTTATTTCGTGTCAACAGTATGTCACTGTTGGTGTTAACCTTGATCACCTGACTGAGGTACTGTTTATCAGAGTTCTCCACTGCAAAGTTGCTCTTTTACCCCCATTTCTATGCTGTATGCTTTGAAACGGGGCTAAAAGAGCAACTTTGCAGTGGAGAACTCTGATGGAAGTCCCTTTGTGCAGTCCATACTTTCGGAATGAGTAGTTATACTCCACCTCCTTGAGGGTAAAGTATCTGCATAAATTACTGGAATTCTTCTGCATGGGAGATCTGGCTATTTTTTCCTATTTGT
Organism: Cheracebus regulus; assembly: GCA_963574635.1. NCBI lineage: Eukaryota > Metazoa > Chordata > Mammalia > Primates > Pitheciidae > Cheracebus > Cheracebus regulus. The sequence goes on along the minus strand of CAUYQU010007023.1, from coordinate 6,351 downwards.
TTATTGAATCATTGTTATCAGTATGAACTCATAAATATTTATTTTGTACTTTGGATTATCCCCAAATCCAATATTGCTTTATTTTCTTTTTCAAATTGTTGTAGCTTTGGCCATTGGGAGTGCTTTGATGTATATACTCCATTTTTTTTTTTTTTTTTTTTTTAATATGTTTTCAGACCAAACTGAGGGTCGGGCTGCTGTTTCTCATGGCCCAATAATGAGATGCAGATGAACTGGGGTGGAAGAGAGTTTTTATTTCTGCAGTGAGCTACAGGGAGAATGAATGCCTGGAAATTATTGCCAGACCAATTCAATATTACAAAGTTTTCTAGAGCTTATATACCTTCTAAGTTATATGTTTACCTGTAAGTGTTCATTCATCTAAAGACATAAGTGATTAACTTTTTTTAGTTCATAACTAAGGTCTGAGTCTTGAAGACCTTCCTCTGGAGCCTTAGCAAACTTACTTCATCTAAATGGGTCCAAGTGCTGGGGTGATTACCCTTATGTTGTCTCCTGCTAAAACACGGAGGTTTGAGGAGTTCCTTCCATACCCTAATAAACTTGTTTGAGGAGGCCTGAGAAGTTTATTCAAGACCCACAATAAAACTTCCTTAATCCTAAATGGTTCCTATTAAGAATTCCTGCATTATTTTGTCATGCTTTAAGGCCCAGGAAAGGCCTAGGCAAAACTCTTGGTGGACTTTTGTTATGTTCCAGCCTTTGCATAAGAGCACTGGCTCTTTTTTTGTTTTGTTTTGTTTGTTTTTTTGTTTTTTGTTTTCTTTGAGACAGAGTCTCGCTGTGTCTCCCAGGCTGAAGTGCAGTGGCGCAGTCTAGACTCACTGCAACCTCTGCCTCCTGAGTTCAAGTGATTCTCCTGCCTCAGCCCTCCAGAGTAGCTGGGAGTAGGTACCTGCTACCACGCCAGGCTAATTTTTTGGTATTTTTAGTAGAGACAGGGTTTCACCATTTTGGCCAGGCTGGTCTCAAACTCCTGACCTCAGGTGATCCTCCCACCTCGGCCTCCCAGAGTACTAGGATTACAGGTATGAGCCATTGTGCCTGGCCAGCTCTTTCAGCTTTTAATATTTAACCTAACTACTCAGTGTGTACAGAAAACAGTTGTTTTGAAGGCCTGAATTAGTGAGACCTAGCCTGCCATGCTTATATTCTGGGATTACAAGATACTCCATGCTCTTCTTGCAGATTTCCCACTCTAGTCCCAGAATTAGCTGTTTCTCCAAGGAGTGCTGTTCTTTTTTTTTTTTTTTTTTTTTTTTTAATTTGAGAATGGCATTTGAAACCAAGATGTCACACTAGATGTGCTTACTACTGTTGAGTTTCTAGGGTGTCATTTCTTTTAGGCTCTTTCAACTAATTTTTTTTGTATTTTTAGTAGAGTCGGGGCTTCTCCGTGTTGGTCAGGCTGGTCTTGAACTCCCAACCTCAGGTGATCCTCTGCCTCAGCCTCCCAAAGTGCTGGGATTACAGGCATGGGCCACTGCACCCAGCCGGAGAAAAAGCCTTTTTATTTAGATGTTGTCCACTGAAGAGAATGGGAGATCAGTTTTGAGGTCATTCTCCTCTACCAACTAAAATTGGGGAATTTATGTATGAAAAAAGGAATGTTAACTATGTGTAAGGAAAACAGCAGTTAAGGAAGGGATAAGGAAGCAGTCCTGACCAATGAGATTGGAAAGAGGTGAATGGGATCTCATTGTCAGAATGATGATTTGGTGAGTTTCAGTCCCTTACTTGAGGGTCCATTTCCTGAAGAATGAACTCACTGGAGACAAATAGTAAGTTTTAGGTTTTAAAACTGGAAGAGTCAGTTTTGTGTTTATTCAAATACTTGTTAATATAATTTCTGTAGTGAAATTGGGACAGTTTCATTTATGCATAGCTTTTTGACTTCAGTCCTAATAGATGCTATTTCCCAAAGTTACTTGGATCACTACTTTTCCCCTTACCCCCTTTAGTGAGGTTGTTTCATGTGTTTTCACTACAATTAGATTGTTTTGCTATATTCTGCATGCCATCCTAGGATTCCTCACCTCTGAAATGTTTTCTAGGAATTAACATGTACTAAAGATCACTCTTGTTTTCTGAAGTTCTACTGGTTTTGAAAAACTTATGGTGTCATTTACCTACCATTAAAACATCATACAGAACAGTTTTATTGGCTGAAAGTCTCCTGTGCTTTGTCCATTTAACCCTCCTACCCTCCCAACTCCAGCTACCACTGATCTGGTACTATCTATAGTTTTGCTTTTTCCAGAATGTCCATTAAATGATATCTTACACTTTGTAGCCTTTCAGACTTGCTTCTTTTATTTAGCAATATGCATTTCAGATTCATCCTTCTAACAATCTCATTGTTGTTTTAATTTGCATTTTAAAATGATAGTAACACACAGTGGACATCTTGTCATAGGCATATTTGCCATCTGTATATCATTTTGAGTAGACTGTTGTGATCCTGTCACCTCTCCTCCCTTTTGTTATTTACAGTCAGGGGATTTATTACCTCATTTAACAAGAAATCTGATGGAAAGACAGTTCCAGAATTGGCCCTTGACTTTTGCATCAAGAACCAGGTTCATTCCATCTTCAGTGTGTTGATTTGTCTCTCATAGTCTCAAGATGGCTGCCATAGTTCTGTTATAGGAAAGGGGTCCTGATCCAGACCTCAAGAGAGAATTCCTAGATGGACCTTGAGCAAGAAAGGATTCAGGGAGTCCGTAGAGTAAAGTGAAAGCAAGTTTATTAGGAAAGTAGAGGACTAAAAGAATGGCTCCTCCATAGACAGAGCAGCCCCTAGGGCTGCTGGTTGTCCATTTTTATGGTTATTTCTTGATTTTATGCTAAACAAAGGGTGGATTATTCATGCCTTCCCTTTTTAGACTTATAGGATAAGTTCCTGACATTGCCATGGCATTTGTAAACTGTCATGAGGCTGATGGGAGTATAGCAGTGAGGATGACCAGAGGTCACTGTGTCTTATTTTTGGTGGGTTTTAGCTGGCTTCTTTACTGCAAAGACCTGTTCTGTCAGCAAGGTCCTTATGACGTGTATCTTGTGCCCCCGTCCTATCTTCATCCTGTGACCTAGAATTCCTTAACCGTCTGGGAATACAGACCAGCAGGCTTCAGCCTCATTTACCCAGCTCCTATTTAAGATGGAGTTGCTCTTGTTCACATGCCTCTGACAGTTGTAGGCTTCACATACAGTAAAGTATGTCCAGAGGCAGAAAAAGAATCTCTGCTCTTTTTTTCTCTATTGCATTTGAAAGATTGAGATATATTTATGTACCATAGAGTTCATTATTTAAAAGTGTACAATTTCTTTTTTTTGTATATTCACAATGTTGTAGAACTATCACTAATTGTAGAACTATCACTAATTGCAGAACATTTTCATCTTCCCAAAGAGTCCCTGTATTCGTTGTCACTCTCTGTCTCACTGTTTTCTCAGATCATTTGTGCCCCCCCCCCTTTTTTTTTAATGATAGTACTTGGCATGAACATTTGCCCATTTTTAAATTGGGTCGTTGTCATATTAGTTACTTGTAAGAGCTCTTTCTATGTTCTTGATTCAAGTTCCTTATCAGATAAGGTTTTTGCAAGTATTTTCTTCCAATATGTGGCTTATCTTTTCATTCTCTTAACAGTGTCTTTTGCAGAGCAGAGGATTTTAATTTTAGTGAAGTCCAATATATCAACCTTTTCTGGCATGTGCCATGACTTTAGTCTTGTGTCTACAGACTCATCTTGAAACCAGGTGACCAAGGTCAATTATATTTTCTCCTGATAATCCTCTAGAAGCTAATAGTTTTCCATTTTATTTTTAGATCCATGATATGTTTTGAGTTACTTATTTTAGTGTATATACATAACATGGTTTTTAAAGTTTCAGTTCAGTAGCATTAAGTACGTTCCCATTGTTGTGTACTCATTATAATTGTCTGTCTCTAGAACTTTGTCATCATCCCAAACTGAACTCTGCCCATTAAGCAATAACTCCGTAGCCCCTGGTAGTCACTATTCTACTTTCTGTCTATGAAGTTAATTACTTTAGGTACCTCATATAAGTGAAATTATGCGGTAATTTGATTTTCTGTGACTTTCTTTTTTTCTTTTTTGAGATGGAGTTTTGCTCCTGTTGCCCAGGCTGGAGTGTGATAGCACCATCTCAGCTTATTACAACCTCTGCCTCCTGGTTCAAGTGATTCTCCTGCCTCAGCCTCCTGAGCAGCTGGGATTACAGGTGCCTGCCATCGTGCCCGGCTAATTTTTTTGTATTTTAGTAGAGACTGAGTTTCACTGTATTGGTGGCCAGGCTTGTCTCAGACTCCTGACCTCAGGTGATCCACCCGCCTCAGCCTCCCAAAGTGCTGGGATTACAGGTGTGAGCCACTGTGCCCAGCTGTGACTGGCTTATTTCACTTACCACAATGTCTTTAAGGTTTATTCATATCGTGACAGTCAGTTTCCTTCTTTTTTAAGGTCGAATGGCATTCCATTGTATACATGTAACATGTTTTGTTTAAACATTCATAAGTTGATGAACACTTGGGTTGCTTCTACTGTTTGGCTGTTGTGAAGAATGCCGCTGTGAGTTTGGGTATATAAAAATCTGTTCAAGTCCCTGCTGTTGTTTCTTTTGAATATATACCCAGAAGTGGAATTGCTGGGTCATGAAGTAATTCTATTTCTGATTTTTTGAGCACCTGCCAAACTGTTTTCCATAGGGGCTGCACCATTTTACCTTCTTACCAAGAGTGTATAACTTCTAATTTTTTCACGTTCTTGCCAGTACTTACTTCCTCATTTAAGAAAACAATCCCAGCTGCTGTAGTCTGAATGTGTCTCCCAAAATTCATGTGTTGGGAACTTAATTCCCAATGCAGCAGTACTGGGAGGTGGCACCTTTGCAGAGGGGTTTATGTCACGAGGGCTACACCATTAGCAGTGGATTAATGCTGCTATAAAAAGGGTTTATGGGAGAGGGCTCACCCTCTTTTGTGCTTCCACCTTCTGCCTTGTGAGGATGCTGTAAGAATGTCCACCCCAGATGCTAATACCTTGGTTTGGACTTCCCAGCCTGCAAAACTGTGAAGAAATAAGTTTCTGTTAACTACTCAGCTCAAGTATCCTGTTAATAGCCTCACAAAATAGATTAAGACAGTTGCCATCCTAATGGGTATGTGATGATATCTCATTACGGTTTTAATTTGTATTTTCCTAATGATTCGTGATGTATATCTTTTCTCTCCCCCCACCTTCCCTCCCTTCCTCCCTCCATCCCTCCCTCCCTCCCTTCCTTCCTTTTTCCCAGTGATTTGTGATGTGTATCTTTTCTCCTCCCTATTTCCCTCCCTCTTTCCCACCTTTCCTCCCTCCCTCCCTCCCTCCCTCCCTCCTTTCTTGACTTCCTTCCTTTTTTTTTTTTTATTTCTTTGACAGAGTTTTGCTCTGTCTCTCAGGCTGGAGTGCAGTGGTGCAATCTTGGCTTACTGCAGCCTCCGCCTCCCAGGTTCAAGCAATTCTCCTGCTTTAGCCTCCGAAGTAGCTGAGAACACAGGCATGCACCACCATGCCTGGCTAATGTTTGCATTTTTGCTAGAGACAGGGTTTGATCATGTTGGCCGGACTGGTCTCGAATTCCTGATCTCAAGTGATTTCCCTGCCTCAGCCTCTCAAAGTGCTGGGATTACATACATCAGCCACTGTGCCCGGCGGGTGTGTATCTTTTAATGTGCTTCTTGGTCATTTGTGTATCTCTTTTACAGAGGTCTGTTCAGTTTCCTTGCTCATTTTTAATTGGGTTGTTATTTTGTCTGTGAGTTGCAAACATTTATTATATATTCTAGATATTAATCTTTTATCAGATACGTGATATGCATATATTTTCTGCCATTCTGTAGGTTGCCTTTTCACTCTGTTGATAGTGTCCTTTGATATACAAAGATTTTTCATTTTAATGGTTTGATTTATGTATTTTTTCTTTTGTTGCCTGTTCTTTTGGTGCCATATCCACGAATTCATTGCCAATACCATGAAGCTTTTCCTCCATATTTTCTTCTAAGAGTTTCATAGTTTTTGCTTTTATGTTTAGATTTTTGGTCCATTTTAAGTTAATTTTTATATATGGTTTAGGGTAGGGATCCAACTTCATTCTTTTTAATGTGGATATCCAGTTTTTCCGTCACCATTTGCTGAAAGACTGTCCTTTCTTCCTTTCTCATTAAATGGTCTTGGTACCCTTGTTGCATATTATTTGTGATACATATGTGAGTATTTACTTCTGGACTTTTTACTTCTAGGCTAATTATTTATTTAAGATGGA
>CAUYQU010007018.1:0-55574 GCA_963574635.1 Cheracebus regulus | reverse complement strand
TAGTGAATGCAGGTAAACAGAGTCATAAAACCAGCCCAAAACGGGAACTTCAAGAGACAATAGTCTCGTAAATAGTCACGCAGGCCTCACCCAGACATGCCATTAGCTCAGTGGATCAAGAATAGGCTTCTGCAAACTCAGGCCTCTATCACTTCCTTCTTCTTTCCTCAGCTCGACTGCCCTCAGTGGGGGGAGAATATGTCCGGGCTCTAACTTCGTAATGGGGGAGACACGGAGGGGTCTCTACGCTGGTGGAGTGATCCCCATAGTTTCAAATTCTGCTCCTTTTCCTAAAACTAATTTCTTAATTATTTCTAATTTCCAAATGGGTACCCAGTGAGCAAAGCCGTCTACTGCACCCTAGCACCTGAGTAACACTGACTTGATTTTCATCCCTATAGTCTTGCTTTGTACCAGAATGTCATTTAAATGCATGTCTGACCACTTTTACTGAGTGTTATGCTTTTTAGATTCTTCCATGGTAGTTCACATGTAGGAATTTATTTTTTTTTATTGTGGGCTGAATATACTGTAATTCCTTTACCCACTCACCATTTGAGAATTTTAAACATATTTGAGTGCTTTATATAAACCCGTGAATTCTGGTCTAAAGAATAATTCTATCACACCCTTCCTGCACCACAGGTAGAGAGATTGACTTGTTTTATTCCATAAACTCCTAAAACCCAATGTGCATGGGTAATTGTTTTAACAGATTTTATTTTTATTCATAATGAGGTCCATAGATAAGGACATTATTTTCTTTGAAAATATAGTTTGTGACTCTGTTCCCAAGAGGAGGGAGCATGCCACGTGTTCGGGGGTGACACAGAAGTACTGGGGTTGGTCACAGGCAGAGAGAGAGGGAAACTGTCTAAGAGCCTTCATTGTGTAACTGGCAAGCCAGAGCAAGCAGGGTTAGGATTCCTTAGTTTGGAAATTTCAGCAGGCTCTGGGGCATAGAAGCTTTGCCTTCTTATCTGATGCTCCTCCCTGGGGTGAACAAGGCAGAGAGAGAGTGGCTCAGAGTTAAAGACTCTGAAGAAGAAGGTGGCTGTGGGTGTGGCCTCTGAATTGGTTGGTTTGCATTTGAAAAGGCCACCTTCTGGTAAGTTATTTACTATCTCTAGAGATAGTAATTATTTACCATCTCTAGAGATAGTAATTATTTACCATCTCTAGAGATAGTAATTATTTACCATCTCTAGAGATAGTAATTATTTACCATCTCTAGAGATAGTAATTATTTACCATCTCTAGAGATAGTAATTATTTACTATCTCTGGCTAATTTTGGTAGGGGCAGTCCTTCCAGTGGCATCCAGGCCTTACATGTCAAAGAAGCAGAATATAGAAAATTTAAAAAATTAATAGAGTAATGTGTTTTCTAAGTATGTACCTTTACGGAGTATAATTCTTCAATGGAATTAATGGGGTTAATGCCATTTTAATATAAATTAGAAAGCTGCCATGCTTGACCGTCTGTGGCAGGATTCCATATCCAACAGCTAATGAGGACAGTGGCAGAGGAATCTGTGGGGTCCACATTGAGTCTTGGAGACATTAAGGGGTGTATTTGCCTATTCTTGCATTTGAAATTCCCTGAGAAGCCAAAGTAATTTTGAATGGGTAGAAGGGAAGAGTTGGGAAGACCCATTTGGGAACCCCTCTCTCTCACAGGAGAGAGACCTATTCTCCTTACTTTTGCTGTTGCCTATTAAACTTTGATCCTAAGCCCCCAGCCCCCAAAAGATGCAGAGAGTTGGAGTGAGAACACACTGCAGTTGACTGAAAGATGAAGGAAACATACAGTTTCCATGCAGCAAGAACCAATATTGAGAAATTTAATTATTGATTCAGAAAGCAGTAAACTCTTACGTAAGTTGAAAATAACAATAGGGGATATTTTGTCATTAAAGGAATTATGAGGCAGGGGTTGGAAATAACAAGTTAATAAAACAGCTAGAGAAATGGTTTCTCTACCATTATGATAAGGTCCCTGTTTAGCTTAAAAAAGGAAGGATATTTATGCCATGCTCATCAAGGAGTGAGCACTTTCTATTATGTTCATAGCTTTACCTCTCATGAATAGAGGAGAACTTGCCTTGAGTTTTATACTACTCATAAATTCTACTACTAAAATAAGCCTAACAGCATTTAATATGAGCACCTACTTCATTCCAATCTGTTGGATCTCTATTTGTCCCTTTTTTAAATGGAACCAATGACATTACTGAACTGGATAAATGCTGGAAAAGAGAATCAAGATGACATGCAAATTAATATATGAGTATACTAGGCTCTAACAAAAAGGAAAACTGGGATCTCTGCTCTAAATCTAAATAAAAGCTAAGAATTTGTAGTATAATATAATGTGTAACATATTCTATATCTCAATAAATCTATGATCTTAGAAAAAGAATGGAGCTGAAATTTTTGAAAAAAATAATTATAGCCCAGTGGGTTCTTGACCATGGCACAGAAATGTTAATACACTGAGACAGCAGTGTTGCAACAGAGAACGTTTAATTATTGCAGATCAGCTGAATGGAAAGACGGGAGATGTTTCTCAAATCTGCCTCTCCAAGGGTTCTGAAGCTAGGGCTTTTAAGAAAAATTTGGAGGGCAGAGGGCTAGGGAATAGGTGCTGCCAACTGGAGATAAAATCATAGGAGTGTTGAAACTGTCTTCATACACTGAGTCAGTTTCTGGGTAGGGTGGGCGGGGGGTTCACAGGACTGGTTGAGCAAGTTCCTTGGTACAAGTCACAGGTCAAGTGGAATCAGTTCACCTTCCCTAATGCAAAGTCTGAAAAATATTTCAAAGACTTAGGTTTTACAATAGTGATATTATCTGTTAGAGCAACTGGGGAAGTTACAGATCTTCTTACCTCTGACTCCATGACTCCTGAGCAGTAAGCAATTACAGAAAAGCAAACTAAGGAACAATAGCTGGTTATAACTTAACTATGCCTGCATCTTAGCAGATTTCAGGCTCCTACCATAATTCTAACCTTGGGCTTTTCATTAGTTTTAAAAAGGTGCTTTCATTTTTCAAAGAGGGAGTCAGTTTGGGGAAGGGACTATTATCATCCTTGCTTTAAAGTGAAACTATAAATTGCTCTGATAGTTAGTTTGGCCTGTTTCCAGGCATGGGCAAGGACAATTATGAGGTTAGAAGCAAGATGGAGTCAGCTATGTTAGATTTTTCTGATTCATAATTTTGCAAAGGCAGTTAGTTTCATAATCAATACCTAAAAGTCCCAGGTCCCATGTGGTTGAGAATTCATTTATATTGGCATTAATTCTCACCAACACAACATGCATTGAAAATGAATCATGCACTTTGAGAAGCCGAGGCAGGCAGATCACCTGAGGTCACAAGTTCAAGGCCAGCCTAGGCGACATGATAAAACCTTATCGCTACTAAAAATACAAAATTAACCAGGCATGGTGGCACACATCTGTAGTCCCAGCCACTCAGGAGGCTGAAGCACAAGAATTGTTTGAACCCAGGAGACAGAGGTTGCAGTGAGCCAAGATTGTGCCACTGCACTCCAGCCTGGGCAACAGAAGGAGACTCTATCTCAAAAATAATGAAATACCATGGAACCATGATTAACTAACACAAGACTTGCACTGATGATGTTTAGGCCAACTTTCAACTCATTACCTTTACCTCCCAATGTCTGAACTAAAAGGAAAATTTGCTAGGCAATAAAATTATAGCAAGTGGTCTTTATCAAATAAATGCATGTTTTCATTTATGTTCGCATTCCCCTTTTGATCCTGTATGCCAATTCAATATTTAAATATGTTTGCTTAAGACAATGAAGAAACTTTCAAATAACTGCTCAGGTGATGAATAGAATAGCTTAATCAAAAACAGATCATTTAAATTTGATATTGGCACAAAACTTCAACACTGACTGATTTCCTAAAGGGCTACTCAGATATGAATTCATATAGTTGAAACTATTCCATCAAATTTTTGCCACAATTTATGTGGGTATAGTGATGAGTCAATCCTTCTATCTAATCAAATAGTCACAAAAGTACAGTTACTTTATTTTGGTTTGGCAATATGCTTAGCATAGTGATTAAATAATTTTGTCCCCTTAAAAAAGACTTATTTTCTGAAATCAAAATAAAACTTTAAAACATTTTCTGTAAGGCAGTTTAAAAGTGACAATTTTCATCAAATGTAGCTACTTTAAAGGGATGAGATATATGGATTCCTATATAGAAGACTAAATACAACCAGAATGGAGGGAATTTTTTATTTTGTACTTAAAATGCTCTATATACAGCCCACCCAAAAAGCATATTTGTATGTTCAGTCTTGACTTTCTTGTCATTATTGTCATGTGTGTTCACTAGCACAAAGATTACATACCAATTCAAAGTCTTGCCTTCTTCAGTTCATAAGAAAAGTAGCTATCCTCACATACCCATGATTATATACAAGTGTTAGATTAAATGTTCCCTTTTGTGTTATTGCCAGGAGCTCCCTGCAATAAGTGTTATAGAATAGATACCTAAAGTCCTTCTCTCAAAGTTCATTTCTCTTACAAGCATATGTGTTCCTGACACATAATAGAGTGTCAAGACTATTTGCTTAATTATTTGAAGACATGTGTAGCCTAAGCCAACTATTTACCTGAAGAGTGAAAATTTTATTCTGGCTTATTCCCTCTTAAAATGGCAGGGGCTTGAGGAAGTACTCAGCCCAGGTTCCAAGGCAACTGGCTATAGATCTTTAACAAAAAGTAAACATCAAATTTTCCATAAAAATATGCTTATAACATAAATTATAAAAATAGGAACATAATGTTTTGGTTGTCAAAAACAAAAATATAAGTTTAATTTATTTTCTTCAATCACATTGTGCTATTGTTTGCAGTACACATGCAGGTGCATTCCTTAACTGCAATAAGCATTTTCCTCTCTGTCTTGACACTAGTCATCCATCAAAAAATGCTAATTATATTAGTTCTTTCATAAGCTGTCTCCCTTGGAAGGAATTTTTAAAATACAGAAGCATTATTATGAATTTACTTGAAGTATAATATGTCATACATTAATGAGAACAAGAATTATAGAAACCACTAAAGAATTTTTTCTTCCAGTTACAAAAGACAACCTAAAAATATATATAAATAAATAATGTAAACAGTGCTGTCTTTTTAAATAGAATGAAGCTAAAGGATCATTGAAAGTTTATTCTCTGTAAGGCAAAATATGAATATACCATGTAAAACCTGTTTGATCTGTCTTTAAACAAAAAAGCTTTAATTAATAAATTTTAGACCATAAACGGTCAGCTCCAGGGTACATACGGAATTGGAATATTATAACTCATGGGAAACTGAAAGCTCCCTCAAAAAAAAAAATATGCGGTGTTATTTCAAACCTCTTTTTAATGGAAATCTTAATTTAGCTCCATATTATAAAATGAAATATGTTTGGGTCTGTGTGTCACTTTTGATCACTGTTGAAGAGCTTTGATATTCTTAATACATTCTTCAGGGAGGAAAGTGATGCTAATACTATTCACATTTACACCTTTGAACTTTTAGTTCATATTTATAAGAAAGGGTATTATCCCAGTAAGTTATTATTCTTATCTTCAAATGAGTGCCTTCAAACAGCCTAGCAACTGCTCATTAGTGTGGGGGATATCCTCATTAAGCATAAGCCTACTGTTTTAGCCTGGACATGTTTTTCCTTTGATCTAGAACTAAGAGGACATTAATGACCAAGTTTTAGAGACAGCTAGTGTATCCTTTCCCCACAATGCCCATCTCTTTGCTTCCTGTCTCAGAGAGGCTTGAGAAGGCAGCTTCCCAGGGCACAGCGCCAGACACACAAGACAAGGAAGGACAGAGAATAGCAGGATACAGTCAAGGTCACTCAAGGTCACGTAAATCATTATTCGCACAGTCCTGAATATAAACCTTTATCTGTGGAAACTGAATCCAGTATGGTTTTTTTCTACTCCTAAACTTAAGCTGTAAATTCTTAGATTGTTTTCATTGTCATGTGTTTGCATTAACAGCAAAATACTTCAAAATAATCTCTAAAGTTACATTCAGTCACATCTGTTAATTCAAAATATTAATCATCAGCACCAGAATTGAAAATGACAGCCCAGGATCCTGAAGAAATAGATAACTTTGCTTTATCTACTAGTAAGACTGGTTTAAAATGAACCTTGCAATAATTCAAAAATGCTAAAGAAATTAGAAATATTCACTAAAAGAAATTGTTTTCTTACTTTTTGTGCTAAGGAAAATTGGTGTTTTAAAAAGAACCCCAGAGAAAAATACATAAAGTCAGCCAAAACCAAAATCAGAAACTAAGCCTTTTTTATTTATTCCAATCTTAATCAACTATAAATATTTTTATACTACATTTCTGAAAGCTGACAATAGGTATAGGAATGGGTTATTTTGCCTACAATTCTAACTACATCATCTGCATGTTCTGCTGCACTAAATATAATGAAACTGGTCTAGGTGGAAGATAGCACAGCCCCTGAGAACAAGAATGAAGTCAAAAAGGCAACATTACTGGAGCTATATAATCAACACCTTCCACTGCACAAGAAACAGGCTGAGAAATGACCTTTCCATGAGCCAGTGAAATAGCCAAGTGTTTTTTGTTCCCTTCTCCAGTGTTGTTTGTGCTGGAGAAAGAGGCAAATTTCCCCCTTGGAGAGCTGCCGCTTTACCAGGGGAAGCAGTTTTTCACAGGCAAACTCTCTGACGGGGACAATTGCTAGTTGGGTAGAACACACGCTTGGGTGTGATTGGGCCTGCCAGGGGTATTGCGGGTCACAGTCTAAGAACAGGAAACACCATCTCTAAACATAGAAAACGCAGCATCAATGGGGTGGGTGGCAGAGGCCAGGGACAGTCTAAAGCACAGCAGGAAAATATTTGCAAAGGAGGATGTTGTAGCTCTCTAGGCGGTGGAGTGCTCCTGTGAATCCATCACTCACAATCACACTGATAATATCTTTTATTTCACAGTGCCTGACAGTGTTCAAAATGTATTCATATTTTGATCCTCATAGCAGCCCTCTAAGGTGTGAAAGGTAAATGGTTTGAGAGATGCACAGCCACAGACTTGGGGGTCAGGTGACTTTTCCACGGCATCCGAGCTGAGCCCAGGTCCTTCGGTTCCTCATCAGTATGTTTCCCCAGGATGCCACCTGCCTTCAGAAGGCAGTGTTTGAACTTTGCAGGGTGTCCTTTCTACTGCTCTGTGCAGCCTAGCATAGCTCAGCTTCATAAGCCTGGTCTCAAAACCTCACCTTCTTTAACATAATACTAATTGAAAAGAAACACAGGAGATTTGCTTTTTAAGTCTCTCGTTTTCTACCTTGCTAATTGCATCTCCCTTTCAATGTGTAAGAATGCTTAATGAAAACAGCGAGAGAAGTTATCATTGGGAACTGAAATGTGTCATCAATCCCTGGATGGAAAAGATAGCAGGAATTATATAATTTTATCACTCAAGCACTTAAAATGATAGACAACAGAGCAATACAAAACTTTATATGATAGAGTTTCTGTAATTCATCCTTACATATGGTAAAAAATGAAATCCTATAGATATTACTTTAGATATTGCTTAGCACAATCTTTTGGTCATAGAGAAGACAGCATTGAAAATGAACATTTCATGGAGCTTTAACAACTAGCAAAGCTGAAAGAAATATTTTTTACTAAGATTGCTTTGATCCATGCCATGATAGGTATTTACAATATGCAGCCAAGGGCTTTGGTCATTAAGAAAAATAAAATATATACTGCTTGAATTCCCATTAGGTTTCAAGAGTAAAAGAGTAGATTTCTCTCAACTGCTTTCCTTATGGCATTTTTGTCTCATTCTTTATAACAGTTGGTGCCGAGTTGAGAAAAGTAGAAGAGATTCCAGTAAGTTCACCTTCTTTATACTTCCAGTCTCATCTCAAACTGGGACAGTAGCTAGCGAGGGAGTGAAGCAGCCAGCCCATTCTGTCTTCTCCCTCATCTTACCTCGCTACTCAAGAAGGGGGTGTTTGCAGAGTCCAGAGAGGATCCAGTTGTTAAAATACGTACCTGAGGCACTTAGACCAGCTCTCTCCAAAATTAAATGGGGTGCTAAGTTCCTATTGTCTGCTACTGATGAGGGCTGCTTCCTTTCCTTCTCCTGACCCACCAGGACTCCGATATTGTCATGGAAGCCCAGTGGCTTGTAAAAGCAACATTGTAACGGCTCTTACTTCTAAATACCCCAAATTACCCTTTCCAGAAAACCAAAACTCTGTCTGTATAAATAGTTCTCAGTTATGTACATGATTCATTCATTTCTACCAAGAGCCCCTGAATTCTCCTGAAGGTGTTAATAACTGAAGGTATTTTTGGAAATATGAAATAACTTTATTTGGGTCCAGTCATGGAGACGTGGTGATCTGGAGGTGGTAGACAGAGGATAAACTACTCCAAAGAAGCATCAGAATCTTACTTATTTGGGCAGCTTTCCCGATCACCACCCGTCAGCCTGCAGTCACATATTTGGCAGGGCAGAGTGCCTTGCATGCAAGGAGTGGCGAATAAACGTTTGTTGAATGAGAAACAAGGTAATGAGAACGGGGTCCTGTGAGAAGGCTTTCCGTGGCCCCTGGTTCTCTCCTCATGTTCAGTACAACAGGAGGCTACCCTGGGCTTGCTCTCAGAGTAGTAGTTTGAAACTTAAATATGCAGAAATCACCTAAAGTGTGTTTGTTTTCATTTTTAAATATGTATTCACTGAGACAGTCTCCTTGTCACCCTGGCTAGAGTGCAGCGGTGCGATCTCCGCTCACTGCAGCCTCCGCCTCCTGGGTTAAAATGATTCTCATGCCTCAACCTCCCAAGTAGCTGGGATTATAGGCATGAGCCACCACATCCAACTAATTTTTGTATTTTTAGTGGAGATGGGATTTCACCGTGTTGGCCAAGCTGATCTCAAACTCCTGACCTCAGGTGATCCGCTGGCCTCAGCCTCCCAAAGTGCTGGGATTACAGGCATGAACCACCCCGCCTGGCCCTGAAGTGTATTAAAAATAAAGACTCAGTCCCCTCCAGTTTCCAGCTAAGCGTTAATCTAAGCATTATCAGAAGGCTGTGAAATCTGAACATCTGAAACAAAGTGTGCCTTGCGTCAGACAACACCAAATGGAGAGCTACCAATGGAGGAAGAGGCTGTGCACCCTCACTAGGGACCCATCACCTTCCTTTGCTTCTCTTTCACAACTGAACTTCTCTCACCAGTGGTTACTTGTGTGTATTGTAGAAGTCAGTCAGCAGGGAGAATTTGATTGTCTCACCAGCCAGCAGCTTACGTTATCAGGGAAATGCAGTCGGTACACCCAGCCAGAAGTATGGGCAGGTTGGAGAGAGGGATGTCTAGAATATCTCATGAGGATGAGACTTCGTAAATAGTTTTATAAATTTAACTTGATTTCCCCTTTCTTGCTTCCTTTGGCCTTTTTCTGTCTTCAGATTGTAGCTAGCTTGTGCACTGAATAATGCTGATTTGAATAATCACTCTGGACTCAATCCTTGTTGATTTTTATCACCATTTGACTACTCACCTTTCCCATTCATCTTTTTGTTCTTTAACCTTTTATTGGCTACTCTCTCTTTCTCACCCCATATCGTTCCTCCAGTTTCCGCCTAAGCATTAATCTCACATGGGAGAATATGGTTAGCCTCCAAATTCAAACTCTTTCAATGTCGTGTGTGAATGACCACAGCAGAAAGGATTCCAATGCCTAAATATGCCTTGCCCTAGTGAACTTGCTTTATTATTTTTATTCTTGGACTGTCTTAGTCCATTTGGACTGCTATAATAAAATGCCATAAAAAAGGTGGCTTATAAATATATATATTTAGTTATATTAATAAATATATATTATATATAAATACATATATAAATATATAATATATATAATTATATAATATATATATATAATATATTGCCAGATCTGGTGTGTGGTGGGAGGCCACTCCTCCTAGGTAGCGGCTTCATGCTGTGAACTCACATGATGGAAGGCAAACAAGCTCCTTTGGTCCTCTTTTTGTTTTATTTTGTGATCTTTTTTAAGAATTGAGACGGAGTCTCACTTTGTCACCAGGCTGGAGTGCTAGTGGCACCATCATAGCTCACTGCAGCCTTGACTTCTTGGCCTCAAGCGATCCTCCCTCTCTGGCCTCCCAAGTAGCTGGGGCTACAAGTCCATGCTGCCATGTCTGGCTACGTTTTCTTTCTTTGCAGCAACAGGGTCCCACTATGTTGTCTAGACTGATCTTGAACTACTGGGCTCAAGCAATCCTCCTGCCTTGGCCTCCCAAAGTGCTGGGTTAACAGGCATGAGTTACTGCACCAGGCCTGGGTCTCTTTGATAAGGGCGCTAATCCCATTCGTGAGAGCTCTGCTCTCAAGACCTAATTAGCTCCCCAAAACCACATCTCTCACTATCATTACATTGATAATAGGGTTTCAACACGTGAATCTGGGGGAACACAAACATTCAGACCATAGCAGACTTTTTTTGAAGTGGTTGAAATCTTCAGTCATTAGAACCTGGTCTAGCACGTATGGTCCTATATGCTCAACATTTAAGAATACATTTTTAATTTTGGTTTTGTGTGTGTGGCTTTCTGACAATGGAAGTAGCCTCTTTAGTGATAATGTGAATCACAATAAAATATATTCAGTTCATTCCACACCCCCCAGTGACTGTAGAAGCCAGGAAGGATGTAGTGAAATAATTAGAAAGTTGTCTGGGCAAAAACTTAGAAAAAAAAAATACTTTTTCCCCAAATTTAGGGAGAGACTATAAATCTGACCTGATGACTATGTAAATGTGAATCCTCAATAAATGAAAACCTTTGCTAATTAATTTTCATAGACAAGGGAGTGGGGGGGTTTTACTATTTGAAATTGTAGATGCTTTACAACTGTAAAGGTTCAAGAATTTAACACAACTTGATTCAGTTAAGAAAGTGTAAAATTTTTGTTTCTTATTGAATATTTCTGAGGAACCCCTTCTCACTGGAGGGGGATAATTATAACTTGCCATTTTAAATCACCCCTTTCAGATGACTCACCTTGGTGTGATACTATTTTCTGCCCCGTCTTCCCAGTTTTATGTAGTTTGATGTTTAAGCACACAAAAATCTTACATGACCTTATGAATAAAAGGAACCCCAGATTCAAGCATCATCTGGTCTGGTCTGTTCCAGGCTGTCATCTGCTGTAATAAATATAACCAATCTCATTTGGGCTTGGCAGGGATGTGCTGTCACTCTCCACTGAAACCCCTGAGATTCTGGCCAGTTTCCTCAATCCTGGAGTTCTCACACCCTGCTCTTTGACTCCAGTCCTCCACAGTGGAATTTTTGGGTGCCCTGCAGCCAGACTTAGGCCCTGGGAAGGTCAGGAGTGTATCCTTTAGCTCACCTATCTAGAGATCAATTTATTTCACATTTCTGCATTCTCCAGAATTTTCACTCAGATAAGAGACTTCAGGATATACAAGTCTCACCCAATGCTTCTAACTCCCCCACCCCCACCCCGCCATCGCCTAGGTCCAGATGGAACAAGGCTGCCTCTTAAATCATGTTCTAATCTCCCTCTAGCTCTGATTTATAGCAAAGCTGACTTAATCATCTAGATTTGGCTCTTACAAATCCATCAAAGTCGGCCTGACTAGTACTCAAATCTTCCTCTGAATCTCAGAAACAAAAGGTTGACTTCCTATTTCTTTTCCTGTAATAATACTTTCCATGGCAAATAAACGTCCTTGGTAGATTAGGGGAAAATGTCCACAATAATTTCTCAGTGGAGGAAAGTGCTTAGCATACAAAAAATAAAAAATAAAATCCATTGCACTACAGTAATTCCCTGCCCCCTTTACCCAAGTCCTGCTGTGTCTGCAGCTCTTTGTGGAAGCGGAAAGGTCTCCTTGGATCTACTGGGCAGTTTTTTTCTTATCGTCTCAGCTACAAGCTGGCTCAGGGAGTGAACATCTACCTGAATCTCAGGAGAAAGAGAACTTGAAGAGCAATGTCCATAGTAATGCAAACACAGGAACAGAAGAAAAATCTTCATTTAATATACATTTTTTTTCTATTCTTTGATCTTTCAAGCACCACCATTATTTCTGTAACAAGGACAGCACCTGCAGTGCATCCCACTCATCCTACCCATCCCTCATATAAACTCCCCAGGGTCACGATCAGATTTCCATGGGCTCAGAGGAGGGCTGGAGAAGTCAGAAGATATACATGCTGTGTTAGGAAACCTCTAGAGAAACAGACCAATATACATATACATATATTATACACATACATATATACACACACATATACATGTGCATACATATACACATAAATATATACATGTACATACATATACATATATAATACATACACATGCATGTATGTATATGTGTGTGATATATATATATATATAGAGAGAGAGAGAGAGAGAGAGAGAGTATGAGAGGATGAAATCAAAGGCAAAAAAGGACTGGAGTAGGATTCCTGACACACACAACAGTAGGAGCAAAGGTGCATGTGCATTAAGAGAATGCCAGATGGTTTAGGAAGGGCTGGAGTGTAGATTTCTGTGCCTGGAGTGAGGCAGAAGCTGATACTCAGTAACAGAAAACAGCATTTGTGGTGATTCCCACATCTTTTCCTTGGGAAATGAGAAAAAAATTAATTTATAAAATAAAATAGAAGGAATCAGACTTGATGTAAAGCTAGTTTTTGATATTTTTTATTTCAGTTACTTTTAAGATACTACATAGTTAGGGATAAGGCTTAGAAACTCCGAAGAATCTCCCGTCAGCAAGCAGTGGTAGTTAAACCGATAATTGTGAGTAACAGTAATCAGGAAAACAGTATGTATAGAAAGATGAAAAGTTGACCAATGATAGAGAACTCTAGAACACAGTGAAATTTCATAAGTTGACACAATAGCAAAAATACTAATACAGGTTGATTCACTTCAACCAAAGATTCTGTATTTTGTGAGTTAAATCTGGCTTTTTTTGTTCCTCAATTCTGTTCAGTGACTCTAGTTTTGTATTGTTTCTGCTTTTTTACCATTACCTGAATTAGCATAAATTAAGAAATTATTTTTCCTTAATTTTATCTGTCCCAGTTGTTCTTTTCAAGCAAGAGGTTTGTCTTATTAGCAAAAAGGAAAAGTTTTATTTTCAAAACATTAACTGAGATAGGCTTGACCAGACTTTACTATTTTTTCTTTCACAGTTAGAATCAAAGTCTAACAGGAGGTAGGAAACTATTTCAGTTCCATTCTCAAAATAAGGTAGATGGACACCAGTAAGAAATGAGGATTAGGAACAACTCTGTGCATGTTGGTTGAGACTCCAACCAACCGAAGAAGAGGAATTGGCTGTCATTGAAGTGAAAAATACACTCAGCCAAGGGAAATTCCCACATACAATCTGTTCAAATACCAAATCTGGATATATGCCTCCAAATGTGAGGGCAAATAAAAATGTAAAAATGGGATCTATGAAGCAAACAAATCAGAAGATAGGTAAAAAATACATGTCATCCTCAAATTTAAGAACATGGAATGGCTCTAAAAGTTTAATTGCAAAATCTAATAAAGGCTTTCAAAAAGAAGACTCCCTAAAGGTCAAAGAAGGAAGCCATAGGAAGAAATAAGAATAAAATAAATACATGTTAAGATGATGGGAAGAACAAATATGATAAGGTTTTTCAGAAAGCTCAGAGGATAAATCAATATGGAAGGGAAAGAGGGAAGATAATCAATAGGGAAAGATACACTACATAAGAGTAAGAGATACAAACAAGTAAAAAGCCAAAACAATTAGGAATGTTCCTGTTTTTGCAGCCACCAAGCAGTCTGCTCTGACTTCTACAGGATCCTTGGTGGAAACCCACTACCCTCCCTCAAACACCAACATCCCCTTTTGTGGGCTGAGTTGCCAACCTTTACAGATTTTATTCTGTTTTCTTTTCCTTCCTATCTACTTGTATTTTCACAGAATAAGTGTAGTTGGGAAAAACTCATGTAAAAATAAGAATGAGATATTAGAAATTCTATAATACAGATTTATGCTTAATTCAGCAAGAACAACAGAAGTGATTGGTCCATTCGTTAACTAGAATTCATTCGTATGAACCATGATGAGCCTAACATTGTATAGCTGAGAAGACCAAAAATATCAAGGAACAATATAAACTGTACTTTTATTTTTTATAGGGATATTTACTCCATTTCTTAGCTTCTACATTGAAAATAATTCAAACTATTCACTTTTTCAATGAAAATTATTTTAAGAAATACAATTTAATGTGTTAAAATGAAGTTAAAAATTTAAGTTTGAAAACCTACTCAGCTGAAATGATGACATCTGAAATTATAAAACATCTAGGCAATTGCATTTGAAATTCTTTAATGTTTAAAACTTACATAGATTCATGTTTATTTCGGTAAATTTTAATTTCTATTTCAAAACAAATTAATTCTTTAATGTTTAAAACTTACATAGGTTCATGTTCATTTCAGTAAATTTTAATTTCTATTTCAAAACAAATTAAAAATTGGTAACTTAGGCAGAATGTGATAAACACCTGTAATCTCAGCACTTTGGGAGACCAAGTGAGAGGATCTCCTAAGTGAGAGGCCACTTTGAGAGGATCTCCTAAGCCCAGGAGTTTGAGGCCAGTCTGAGCAAGAGAGGCCCCAGCTCTATAATAAATAAATATATGAAAATAAAATGTTAAAAATTTAAGAAATCAGTAAATCAAACATATGCCTACATCTTTTATAATACCAGATGGTATTGGCCATGAGTTTCTTAGAATGATTGGTGTTTTGTTGTTTTACTGGGTAGCTTGTTTTGATAATGCCAATTTTTAAAAAAAGTAGTGCTCTATCAGTGATCCGTAACGAAAACTGTAACACAGGATAATCAATTCAAAACTTAATACCCATAGAAGTTTATATAATCATCTACTCGGAGTTTTTAAATAAAAAGCTAAATGCATATATGTGAGAACAAATGTAATTCATAATAATGGTGATTACTCATAGTTTTAAAAATATGATTTACAAAAATATGACATCTTCCATTGAAAAAACTAATATGTTTATCTCTGAAGATCTAAAATCTAATACAGTGCCTGACAAGTAGACAAGTGAGTGGTGTCCAAAAATATGTTGACAAAATGGATAAATATAACCTGAGAAGAAAAGTCAAGCCTTAGTCAATATAAAATCAAATCCAGTCTTGTATTTATTTTCTATTTGGCTATAAGACTTTTTCTTCTATAGTCAACTGAAATGCTGAAAGGATCTTTCACATGATTAAAAAAATATCTTAACTATATTTAAAGCAAAGGAGAATAAAAATAGAATTTTAAACCCTGATTACATGCTCTTTTAGCTCTGAAGAAATAGAATTCTTTTTAGGTTCCCCTCAAAATGGTGGGAAAAAAAGCATAACTCTAATAGTAAATACTAATATTTAGAGACTAAATACTAATAAAATTTGGGACAGACTAAAAACTGTCCCAGTCGTAACATGGCAGTCAAATTCACGTTAAAAGGAAAAGTATACTTCTTAAATGACAGAACTCAAGTTTCTACGTGTCTTCTTTTGTTATTAGCTCTTCACCACAAGAATAGGTGTGAGTATAGATCAGTAGCTGTTCCATGAGATACACACAGATGCCTTCAAACAAGTTTAAAATAGAACAAGTCTATGCCAGCTGGAAACATAAGAACATATCACTTCTCTGTATTTCTTTTAACTGTTTTATCTGCTCCATTTGGAAGAGTACAGTAGCACCAAGGGACCATTCTTCAAAAACAATGTTTCTTTTATATTTTGTTCTGCTTTTTTTCCTATCAGAAACTATAAAATTAATACTTTTTATGTAGCCACTATATTGATAATTTTCATTCGCTTTCATCAACAAATATTTAAAGAGTACACTGGGTGCTTTTCATGATTGACATTGGGAGTTAAAAGTGTTAAAATTTCTAATTGTCAGGGAATATCTGATATGTTTACAATAAAGCCTCCAGGAGATATATATACAGGGCAAATATAAAATCATCTTCTTAATTTTCCATTAAGTCCTTGTTAACATATAACCATATAATAAGGATAATGGTAATAATTGTAATTAAAGTCCTATGACTTACATGACATCTTCACATGGTGGGTGTTTTGATTCTGAATTTCTGAGGCATAAAGTAAGCTAACTAGAAGAGCATCTTGTATGTATATATTTTCAAAGATTTACTAAAGCCAAACTCCAGATGTTCAGAGAGACTCAATTAGTCATCTTATTGAGTTAAATTTTAAAAAAGGATAATATAAAATGAAAAGTTTGAAAATGTGTGAGAAGATAGATTTTAACTAATGTGACTATAATGGCGCCATCACTGAGTACACAGGTGGAAGAATTGGTCAAGTTTGGGCACAAATGTCTATCTTAGAGATGGGTTATGTTAACTCTTTCATTTAACAGTTTAATTTTAGAGAGGGCCAAGTGGCATTTCACAAAGCTAATTGGCAACAGAGCCCAGACTAAAACCAAGATTTCCTTGTAGGCATGTGTATTAGTCCGTTCTCACACTGCTATGAAGAACTGAGACTAATTCATGGAGAGAGAAAGAGAGAGATGAGGGGGGACATGGTGTTGTGAGTCTGTAGTCCCAGCTACTCAGGAGGCTGAGGTGGACAGATTGCTTGAACCCAGGAGTTCAAGGCTGCATTGAACTGTAAGCATGCCTCTGCACTCCAGCCTGGGCAATAGAGTAAGGCTCTGTCTTTATGGAAAAAAATTCATAAACCTGTAACATTTCCTTACTTTGTTTACGATTTATGTAAAGAGGTATTAGTGAAAATGTTGCTTCTATACTTATATGCCATCTGTTTCACTTTGTTCCAGAAAATAGCACTGTTAGTAGTTTTTGTACATTCTTCCCGAGTTTAGAGTCCATACATGCAAAGATGCATATAAATTCTTCCCATGCACATTTACATTGACATAAAATTGTATTTATTGTATACAACATGATATTTTGAAGTATATAAATGTGCAATGATTAAATCTAGCTAGTTAACATATGCATCACCTCACATAGTCATCATTTTCCATGGTGAGGAACATTTATCTACCCTCTGTGCATTTTTGAGTATACAATATATTTTTCTAACTACAGTCACCATGTTATATATCTCTTCAACTTATTCCTATTCAACTGAAATTTTGTCCCACACATCTTTTTTACACAAATATTACCACAATCTACATATTACTTTCACCTGAAAGTTACTTTTAGTAATTTTTTCATAGAGTTCTTTGAGCATTTAAAAAATTGTGTGTAAACCCTTAAACAGTGCCTGTAACTTACTCTTCACTGAATACTACTACTATTACAATTACAACTACTACTGGAGTAGTTGAATTTCTAAAATATGTTGCTAAATGAAACAAGAGAAATTAGTGTTGTGAATTTCAATCTTTTTCTAGTTTTTGACTTATGATATCTTATGATTTCTATTATTTTTAAGTAGGATTTTCAAAGGCAGATTCATCCATCTTTTCCTTCTGTCACTTTTTTGTTTGAATCTTCTCTTGAAATCTCTTCTCCTTTCTGAGTTTGTATAAAAATTCTTCCATATTTTCTTGTAGCACTTTTTTCCCCATTTGCTTTCTTTGGAATTTATATCAATGGAGGAAAAGACATGGATTCAGATTTTTTCCAAATGGCTACCATTCAACAGTTTATTGAAGAGGTCAGCTTTTCCCTACTGATCTGAGACTCTACTTTGACCATATGTTTACTATGTGAACTGGGTCTATTTCTTGACTTTCTGCACTGTTGCTTGATCCTGTTTCTCCATTTTGCTCAGTTTCTTAGATCACAGTCTGACTCAGAGTAACCGATCTTATCATAGCAGCTAAAAAAAGTAAAATTCTAGCATCGTTAAATGACAATAAAGATTAAACTGTTAACAGAATAAAAGTGTTAATTGGTTTTAACTGCTCTGCGGAAAAGCTGTGCTTTGAAGAATTTCATTATGTTCTATAATTAAACATTAAATTTTAAATACTGAATAGAAATACCACTGGGTTTTTAGGAACATGCTCCTACTCTACCCGATTACTGAGAGTTTAAAATTTCTGTGTGCATGGAGAATAAATATTTGGTTATCAAATATGTATACAATATTGCAAAACTTAGTGAGAATGCAATTATACAGCTGTGAAGATGGGCAGAATTGCCAGATGTCAACTAATTCATCTGTTGCAAAATTTTATCTACAGACCCACAAAAAGTTAAAGTGTCTACACTTACTTTTTTAAGTCAAGTGTTTCCATAATTTTTGACTTGGTAAATTTCTTTCACACTTGTGGGAAGAAAGAGTGACATTTCAAAGTCACGTCTTCATAGAGAGCCAAGTTTGAGAGTTACAGACAAGAAAAGAAGGGCATGGTCTAGTAGTTCAATGCTAGGAATTTTTTCTCCAGAAAATTCCTCCATGCACCATGTTAGGGCTGATTCTGCCCTTGAAGGCAACTAAAAAGGAGCACCTCCTTTGGAGTTCGGTTTCCTTCAAATATATACATCCACATGATCCTTGGTTATTTTTTATTTAGTAGAACATAGCAGAGATAAGTCTGACAGTACTATTATTTTCAAGTGATTCTGGATGTGAGTGGTAAAGCTGGATAAAGAGGATATTCTTAGATTCCATAAAGGAATGTAATTTGAAAAACAGACATTTAGGGAAAAGACTGAGAATTTTACATTCTTACTGCATTAAAATATATTGACTCCTTAGCATACGCTGGCAGTGTCAGATGGAAGGGTTCCCAAGGCCAGCATCCAGCTCTATACTTCTCTAGAAGACTCACAAGATTCAGAAAAACACACTGTGCTCACAGTTTGGTTCACCACTGTGAGAAATAAGATTAAAATCAACAAAGAGTTAAGTCACAAGTGATAAAGACCAGGAGAGTCCAGGCAAAAGCTTCCAAGGCCCCTCACAATGGGGTTATACAAGGACTCCCTTAATTCTCTCAGCAATGACATGTGACAACACATGTAGTACCGTAAACCAGAGAAGTCCCCTGAGCCACAATGTCCAAGGTTTTTATTGGAGGCCAGTCACGTAAGCATGCAGCAGCTCTAGGACTGATTCAGCTATGCAGGCTCCATCAGAGTAAAAACAGGCATTCCTGCTAGGCTATCTCTTATTGGGATAAATATATATGGTAAAATGGGTACAGCATGGCCCAAGGTCTCAGACTTACAGAAACAGGCAGAATGTTCCAAAGGCCCAGAGATCATATCTCAGAAGCCAGCCATAGGCCATCCTAAAATTAGGAATGAAGAATGTGCAGGGTTTGAATAACCAACTGGGGCCGACTAAATTAACTCTTTCCTGCCAACTATCGCATGCATTACTTCATTTAAAAAAATACTGATAAAATCTTGTTGCCGAGTTAATAAGTAAAATAACTGGCTCACGTTAATCCCCCATTGCCCTCCTCATGGCCCTAAACTTCTCCCTGGTAGCACATATCTCCCTGGTATCTCAGGCTTCAAACAGTGCCTAGGTTATAGTAGCTACTTGGAAAATATATAAATTTATATGATAGGCTAGAGCATTGTGGTTGATATTGGTGCCCTAGTCTTTTGAATCCTATATTGTTATAATTTTCCTATATCACAGTGTCAAAAACAAAAATAAAGAAAATTCTGGAAACAAATGTGGCAGTTCTGTTTACCTCTTAGAATTTTTATAAGGCCCTAGAATATTCCTCAGAGCTGAAAGAAACCTCAGATTATATTATCCAACATTCCATTTTAGATAAGAAAAAAAAAACATTCATTTGTACAGAGATATTGTTAGATATAAAGAGATTACATTTGCAGTTGTCTACAAATATCAATAGAATTTTAGTTTGAGGTATGGACAAACATGCCATCCATATTTTCCCTTTTTCACAAAATAAATGCAATTGAGGAATGTGTATCTTGTTGGCAAAGGAGCCAGAGGGTTCAGATATAACAAACACCTCTGTTTTAGCTTTTCCCACATTAAGGAAATAATTCTTTGGGTTCATTTGCTCTTTTTGTCATATTTCTTTCTAACATTAGTTTTATGTTATCACAGTCTTTAAAATGCTGCACAAATACAGCTTCTAATTTGTCCTCCTGTGGGTCCCATGTGTCATCTCTCCTCTTCGATGAAATGCTGACCTGCGGAGAAGGTTCTATAGTCCAGTCATTATCAAACTCTAATGTGTGTGTGGGTCACCTGGGAATGTGTTAAATGCAGATTTAAGTTTAACAGTCTGGACAAGCTCCCAAGCAGGCAGAAGCTGCTGATTTGGGGACCATGCTTTGAGGAGCAAGTCAAATGCCATCTAAATTATTTCTTCTTTCTCCTAATTATCTTCTCTAGTATTGGCTCACTACCTCAAGACTATTTAGACAGATATGAAACAGCCCCTAAAGAACACATTTTAAACAATAACAAGAGACACCTAGAGTATTAGTCCATTTTCACACTCCTGTAAAGAATTACCCAAGACTAGGTAATTTATAAAGGAAAGAGGCTTGACTCAGTTGCACATGGCTGCAGAGGCTTCATGAAACTTAACAGTCGTGACAGGAGGTGAAAAGGAAGAAGGACCTTCTTCACATGGTGGTAGGAGAGAAAAGAGCAAAGGAAGAACTCCCAAACACTTACAAACCATCAGATCTCATGAGAACTCACTATCAGGAGAGCAGCATGGTACAAACCACCCCATGATCCAGTCGCCTCCCTCCCTCCCTCCCTCCCTCCCACATGTGGGGATTACAGGTCCCTCCCTCGATACATGGGAATTACAATTCAGGATGAGATTTGGGTGGGGACACAGAGCCAAACCATGTCACCTAGCCCATTTATTCCAACATGGCTGATAATAAACATGAGCTTCATCTAGGCTTAGGTACAAACTCTGAAGAAAGAGCATCATCTACCTAAAGTTTCTTTGCTTTTTATGCTATTTTAAATGCCTTATTTCATGATAAAAAAATGAAGTTTACAGTAGGTTTTATTTCAGAGACCAAATCCCTCCTGTAAGCATGCAAGCTTCTGCACCGGGCAGAGTTAAATCCCAGGAAGTGGACAAGACTGGAGCTTTACATCTCAATGACTGACTGTGAAATAACAATTTGTGTTTTCATTATCTCATTTCCAAAGGCTAATAAGCACTGTTTTTCAGATGACGATAAACAAAGCTCAACCTCAAACAAGATGCACTCCCTACTTATCAATGGTTTTTTTGCTGCTGCTCCTTACTCCTCTGAATCAAGGAAAGCTCATTTGTTTCACTTTATGAAAACTCCTCATTGTTCCCTCAGACTTTCCATTTCACGCTGGGTGAATTTTATTAAGATCTCTTTCAGAGAAGCTAAGTGCTGGCTCTATAGGGCCCTAAGGGATCACAGCTGCAGCCTCTACAATGTCTGAAGCCACTTGAGACATTTTTTTTCTATTGAAAACTCCTTGGAGAATCATAGAGAAGAATCTAAAATCTTTTTGGTGCTTAGTCTCTCCTCATGAATATTTTGATGTTATAACTTGAAAATTGCTTGATGAAAAATTGCTGAAACTCGACACAGAAATCCAGTTAATATCCAGTATCCAAATATTAGCATATTGATAATGGGTGGGTCTTTCTGAAAACATTCAACGATTTTTAAAAGCTAGCTTAAAATATTAAAATATTTTCCATTTTAGAGTTAGTCTCTGTTAATGAAACTTAGCTTCAATCCTATCGAATAACAACTTGTCAGTGGAGTTTCTCCAATAAAAAATGTTTTTAAAAAGTAATTCTAATTAGATAGTGGGAAAAGAATCTGCATTCTGATTTTTCCCTGAATTGACATACAAATTTTATTATATGCTCTCAGAAATGACAGTGATAACTGCATTTGTCCATAATATTGCATCATGATAGGATAATAGTGTGTATCATAATGACAGATAAAAATACTGTAATTAATCCATCCATTTCTCTATGGTAGATATTTAGTTACAGACTTTCTCAGTGATGAAATTAGTAACAGCTAACATTTTTGAGCATTTAATGTGGGCTAAGCAACACTAAATATTTTTGTATCAACTCTTTTAACCTTCATAAGGATCTTGAGTCCATTATTATTCCTACTTTAGAGGTGTGGAAAGTGGCTACTACCACGTTGAGTAACTTTCCCAGGGTCAATTGCTGGTAAGTCGCAGAGCCAAGGTTTCCACCAGATATTCTCATATCCAAATAGAGTCTCCTTTCTGCCTTGTTGTGCCCCAGGTTATACCAAGATTTGCCTGAGAACTCAATTTAAATAAAAGATTCAGCCTGTGTGTGCAAATCCATAAACTAAAAAATATGTAAAACTAAAGTATTAAAAATTTATAGTTTTCTCCTTGTTCCAGTAAGTATAAAATGGCGGATTTTTTGTAAGTTCTTTAAATTTCAAGAGCTATCAACTCATAGGTCGTAGTGCTATTATGTTACAAGGTAAACATCCTTAAAGAAAGTATCTATTTTTATTCATGAAATATTGGAAATCATCCACTGCCATACCTAAATCACTTTTTTCTGTTCCTTTAATTGTTATGAATGCTTCGTTTTTAAACATCCGAATATACATGGATTTTTATCTTTAGTTTTGTTTTCATGTACCATTTAAAGTTGCATGTTTTGGTTGGTCTGGTTGCGGCTGAATCAGCCTTACTAACTCCCGTGGAGGTCAGGAGGAAGAGGCGAAAGGGCAAGGGCATTGATTACGTGGAAAACGGTGATGCACTTGAACACATGGAGACCCATCTCTTTCCCGTCTCTATTCTCACAGAATGTGCGACACAGGAGAAGGACTGTTCACTTTTCAAACAAGGGAAGGAGAAATGATCTATCAGAAGGTCCATTCTGCGACACTGGCCATAGCTGAGCAACATGAAAGATTAATGCTAGAGATGGAGCAGAAGGCCCGGGTAAGGCCCTTTCCCTGGTAACCTGTCAGCTTGGAAATGCATGTCGCTGAGGTCTGATGTGCACCATGGATGTGTGGGGCCATTCACATTGGGGCCTCAGTGTCCACCCTGCCCTGATTCTGAGGGCTTACCCTACCCTCACATCTCTCTAATACCCTACTCGCTATGTCACAGAAGAAGTTATTTGTGGCCACCAACTGTGAGCCCTGCTCTTCTGGCATCTACCTATATAAGGCCTGTTGCCTTGGATGTCAAAGAGAGTGGCTTGCATAATCAAATAAGAAGCAATGTTGTCTGCATGTCCCCACATACAGTTGGACAATCTGAGATTTAAATACAGGCTCAAAATAACTAGGAAGATTAAGTTCTCACCAGAAAGGGTTCCATTTTTTTTAATCTTTATGTTTATCCTAGGTGCTCTAAAACTTCTAGCTCTTTCTGTGTATATATAATAAAATGTTTGCAGAAGGAGCTTATGCTGGTTGCCAACAGAACAATTTGTCTACTGGCTTGTCCTGGAACTGTACTCCAGTTTTAGGATCAAGCTAAAAAATAATCTAGTAAAGAATCTAAAGTAGTAAATTTTATCAATATGACTGGCTAAAAAATAAGCTTTACTACTAATATGCTTAAAAAGCAAACAATGGAATGATGATTATAATCTTAAGAGATGAGTATTTCTTTCTAGGATTTATAAAATGCATTAGAGTTCATCTAGGGAAGGACAGTTGGTGTTTGGGAAGCATCTATAATTCTCTTTGTGAAACATCATAAGTCTGTTCTAGTTTAAGACAAAGTTTTATATTACTGTTACTTTAGTTTTCATTTCTAAAATTCTATGAAATATTTTGAAGTATAAATTTTTTTAAAGAAAACAAGTAGCTTGACAAATGATCACATGTTATTCTTAATGCACTTCTAAGTTTCTCAATACTACATATATATATTTATCTCTCCATCTGGGGTATGGTTAAAAGAGCTTTCCTAACACCTCAGGAGGGAAAGGGTAACACAGGACACTGGACTCCCCATGGGACTGAAAGAGTAGCTTGAGCTTTAGTAGGATGATTAAGATGTGACTGTGGGAATGACTGAAGAATCATCAATCAGAGAGGCCTGGTAAAAATTGTCTAGGAAGATTTGGGTTAACTGTAAATATTATAACAATTAT
Source organism: Cheracebus regulus (assembly GCA_963574635.1). Lineage (NCBI taxonomy): Eukaryota > Metazoa > Chordata > Mammalia > Primates > Pitheciidae > Cheracebus > Cheracebus regulus. Next base: position 31,295 of record CAUYQU010007018.1, on the reverse strand, counting down.
CTAGTCAATATGATATTTTTCTAGTGATTAAAATCAGATGGAAAAATAGAAGTATCAAATTTCAGATTATTTCAGAGTCATGCACATTGATCATCAGCCCGTATTTTCAATCTGCTGCTGCTTATATTCAACCAAAAGTAACCATGGGGTTAACCATGATGTCACTTGCTATTAGTTAACCTCTGTACTTACCATTAGTTAACCTTTGTACTTCTTTACTTATATTGCTTTAAACAAGCAAGAACTCACAGAGTGATTTCAATTAGATTTTAATGATGGAAATTCCAAGAGCTCTTTCACGTACTGTAATTATCTGCCATAAAGAGGAGCACTCCATTGGTGCTCTGGGCTTGCATCCCAACACCACCACTTACTGGCTGTGTAATCTTGGGCAAGTTATTTAACTCTTGTTTTCCTTTATTCGTAACAAGGGCATGTAATAGTTCTACTCATTTGGTTGTTATGAGGTTTCTGTGCATTCATCTATATAAAGTGCTGAGAATCAGACCAAGCACACAGAAGTACTATGAAAGCATTCATTATGATGAGGGTGATGTCGGAGTGACCTTGAATAATTATCAGAGTTGCTATTATGGCTACATAATATCCTTCACACGCTTTCAAGGATTTTGTGCCAAAATATTTGCTAAACAAAATTTAATTAACTTTTGGTGTTGATGTTATTATATGTTTCTCACGTCCCATACCACTGAGAAGAAAGTCAAAAGACTGGAGCCAAGTAATTGCTGTTAATGACTTAGAGATGAGATAATGGGTCCAGTCACTATAACCCCAGGCAGTCTAAAACTAGGGTGTACCCCACAGACATGAGTGCCGGTATCAGTGCTGAGACAGAAGGGAGAGTGCAACAAATGTTTAAACAGCAGGCTCAATAAGGCTCAACAGAGGAACAAAATGCTTCTAGAAACTATGAAATCAGAGACGCCATCACTTGGCACATACATGTCAATAGAGTGCTTGGTTCAATTCCAGAAATGATTTCACAACTATGCTTTTCTCTGAAGGTTAATGCTAGTACGAATTACTCCATGGATAATTTGTTCTTCAGAGTAAACCGAACTAATCCTTTTCCAAGTGCAAGCTGCCTCCAGCTGATAAATGCCTCAATTTCTAAAATTCTACTACCATAAGCTAAGTTTTCCAGTTCTCCCAGATACAATTTTTTTTTTAAAGATACCTCCTCTACATACACAAAACTTTGTTGTTGTTTGAGTCGGGATCTCCCTCTGTTACCCAGGCTGGAGTGCAGTGGCGTGAACACAGCTCACTGCAGCCTTGCCGTCCTGAGCTCAAGCCATCCTCCCACCTCAGCCCAACTAGCTGCTACCACACGCCTGCCTCCAGTACTCTCAGCTAATTTTTGTATTTTTTATAGAGACGAGGTCTTAGTATGTTGCCCAGGCTGGTGCTGAACTCCTGGGTTCAAGTGATCCAACCTTCCTTGCCCTCCCAGAGTGCTAGGAATGCAGGCATGACCACCATGTCCAGCGATAGAAAATGCTTAAAAAAAACTTCCAACGAGTGTGAACAAATGTTTAAATACTCTCTAACTCTTCATTTGCTATTTAAAATACAAAATTATAACTTGAAAGTTGGATAAACAAGCTCAAGTGAGAAATAATGTCTCAATAACCATTTCTTAGTATGAAACAAAGAATTCAATACGATCTTTTCATGTCATAGAAGACCTTATTTTGTCCTTGTTTATAGCCTTCTTTCTTGGCGGGGAGGAGCACATGAATAAACATATTTGACATGTATCCATAGTCTGAAATAGGCCATATTTCTATTTTTGCGTGAATCTGATGTCTAGAGAAATTTCTCAGCATTGTGAGAAAACATTGCATTTGCCACTCAACAGAGTAACTGGACAAAAGAACCACTAAATTGGTAAGATAATTAAAAGTGCATGTTTTGATTTCCTTCACTGAGAATGAAAAAATTATTGATCATTAAAATGTTAAGGAGAAGTTGTCTGTTTATTAACCATCTGCAAGATTGTAAAGTGCTTGCTGTATGCTAATGCTAAGTACCCTGCAAGGTGGTATAGAGAAATACAAGAGCAAGAAAGTTCCTTCTCAAGTAGCCCAGAATTGTGTGGGATCAAATAATTTGTTCTGCCCAGAACAAGATTACCCCATGTCCTTTGACTCCTTGAAATATCAAAAGTTTCCCATACCTTTATGTATGGGTAAGACATCACCATTACCAAATTTTGGTACACGATAAAAACACCACTTGAGCTTGTTCATGTTGTCATGGAAGTAGAACCTGACCGATTTTTTGGATAATCAACTCATTGGAGTCAGCCCTCCACAGAATGAATTTCTGTATTAGAAGATGACGTGCTTGCCATCTTGCATACAGATGTATAGCTACAGCTTCTCATTCCTGCCTCTGAGAGAGAATCAGAAAATGGTCTTGGCAGAAAAGGAGACAGGAATCTTAAGGAGTCTCTGTACCTTCTCCATTTTCAAACTACAAACCAGTTTAATTTTAAGAGTTTTAAGATGCATGGGAGAATTAAGCTACGGTAATACATACTAAACTAGAACTACTTTTGAGGAATTAATGTGTTTCAAATATTTGAGAAAATGATTAAAGCTAGATATTTGAACAGAATATGTTCATCTTTAGACTGTTTCCATTCACAGAGATCATTCTTGTTCTTAGAGCTAGCAGACTTCTTTGGTTTCAATTGCCAAAAGTATCTGTAGATGGTTTGACATGCATATGCAACATTATCAAAAAAAAGTCTGACATTCTTTGTGATAGAAACCATTCATCAGAAACGATATCACAAATGCACCCATGTGACTTAGCCTGTTAAAGTTGAGTATAGCTGAAATCATCATGCACAAGGCCTCAAATGGATTGAAATAATTTTAGATTTTCATAGATCTGTTTTACACACACATATGATTCAATGAAAATGCTTTCTTTTTAAATGTGCTTTTTATGTTCTTAAGCAATTTATTATAAAATGCTCACATGTAAAGAGCAGTTGAGAAGACATGAGAAATTGCTTTTTTACAGTTATAAACTTACCCAACTACTGTTTACTACCAGTTTATGAAATATTTTTTGTTCAAATACTTGCATGAACTGGAATATACTACTATATTGCATCAATTTCAAGATACACCTTTTTTTGCACATTTTGACATCTCTGAGGTCAAATGAGTTATGGTTTAATCAGCAGCACTCATCTTCTGTAGTACTACATAAAATAACATTTTATCTTACAATTGATGGCATCTTAGAGTGTATAAAATACAGCATTACTTTTTATAACCACAGAACACATGCTTATTTGTAACTTGAAGAACTAAGAAAGCCTTCCAGGTGAATTCTGTCCTCAGCAACTTGGTTTCCATTTTAGTAAAAACATTCCTCTTACTCACATTTTATAGGAATCTCTATTAGTATAAAAAATAGCTTTTCTAAATCAAAAATATGAAGAATTTGAAAGTATTATACTGTAATGAAAGTTATACAAATTAGTAAGTCTTTGCAGTTTCTTTTCTGGGTATATTCACAGATGTTTAAGAGATTCTTGGAAAAGCCTAAGTGTGTGTGATTTCAAGTGGCAACTGATACTTAATATATAAGAATAACTGCAAATAAAGTTATTCTTCAGAGTTCTAGTCATGATTTTATCACTCAGTATTGTCAATATTAATCATAAGATTCAAGCTTTTATAATTGCTAACAGTGATCAGTTTTCTGCCAGGAAATATTATTTGCATATTTGTGAGGTCTTTTTTAACCAATAGTCACGGATCATAATGAAACAACACAAGCTGAATTATTATGATCAATAATGAAAATGTGAAAATGGATCTGTGATCCAAATTAATCAATTCACTTACTATTGTTCAGTTTCAGAACACTAAAGAAAATTTAGTCTAAACAACAAAAAAGACCTCACATGGCAGAGCTCGGTGGCGCACGGTGGCTCACACGTGAGCCAGCACTTTGGGACGCCGAGACGGGCAGATCACTTGCCTAAAAATACTAAAAATGCAAAATGTTAGCCAGGCATGGTGATAAACACCTGTAATCCCAGCTACTCGGGAGACTGACTCAGGAGAATCACTTGAACCCGGGAGGCAGAGGTTGCAGTAAGCCAAGATCATGCTAGACCAACAATAGGGAGGCTCCATCTCAAAAACAAAATGAAACAAAATAAACACCCTCACATACATACCCCCAAGAACGAACAGGTATTTCTGCATAAAGATACAAAGGGGGTGGAGATAGTGAGAAAGTGATGTATAATTTGTCTAAATCAGCTAATCTCTTATGATATGAGTAAAAATTAGACTACGATGTTTTTTTCTTAAAATTTATTGTTTCCTTAAAATTTGATACTTTAGATGTCGCTTCAGAAAGTGCACTTCACATATATATGTGTATAAGTGTGTATTTCTCAAATGTAATTAAATAGATCAGAGTTGATTCTGTATAATAAAAATGATTTCCTAACACAAAAGATTGCAATCTCTGTGTTAAAATACAATTTTGTTTATTTACATTGCGGAACTGAACAATATGAAGAAAGCTGCACAATTGTGGATAGTTTTCATAAATGGAAATAACAGATTTCAAAGGTTAATCAAAATGCCTCAACATACAGACATTATGGGAACATATACATATACAACCCAATGGCTCAGACTGTCTTTTCTTTGAAACAATGCTATAAAACAGAAGTGTTTTTTAAATGTAGGCCACTAAAATCTAAGTTGATATAAGCATTGCCTGGAAGGATAAGGAAGGCTACTTTCAGTGCATGTGAGCAAAGGTGTCAGTTCCTTGGATGTATTCAGTGAACGCGGATGCAGTTTGTAGAAGAAACAATCGGATTTAGGAGGTTGATTCTAGGGAAAGACTGCAGCAGAGCTATGTGACCTTCGGCAAGTCACGTGCTCTGTGTTTTAGTTACCTGTAGTTAGAAGATGTTGAGGGAGGCACAGTGATATAATACGTACTTCAGAGTGTTAGAAAACCACCGGTCTTTAGTGAAAAACTCAGTAATTATGAGCTAATTCATAAAATGGCTAGCAAGAAACAATTTAGCTTTAAGTGGGAAAAATTGTTTTAACCATCACTAAAAATTCATCCCAGCTTTCAGTACATGCAGATATTGGAAGTTAATTATATGAGCTTAATGATAGCCTCTAGATATTTACATTTTTAAAATTTTAAGAGAGCCCAAAATTTGAATTTAAATCACTAAAAACTTTGTTTCTTATGTATTTATCATGTTCCTTATATTCAAAGAGCAGCTCTGTAAATGTGTCTACTTACAAATAAATAGAGATACAGAATATACGTGTTCTTAAATGCATTACTGATTGCAGATGGAAATGGTGTTGAAAATGAATGACAGTTTCTGCTGTTATTCCCAAACTCAGCTTATTTTCAGACTTCCTGAAAATATTTTAGTCCATACATGGTTTAATTTATTTATTCATTCATTCAGAGACAGATTCTCACTCTGTTGTGCAGGATAGAGTGCTGTGATGTGATCTTGGCTCACTGTAGCCTCCACCTCCTGGTTTCAAGGAATTCTCCTGCCTCAGCCTCCCCAGTAGCTGGGATTACAGGCACATGCCACCACCCACAGCAAATTTTTTGTATTTTTAGTAGAGACAGGGTTTCACCATGTTTCCCAGGCTGGTCTCAAACTCCTGAGCTCAGGCAATCTGCCCGCTTCGGCCTCCCAAAGTGCTAGAATTACAGGCATGAGCCATCATGCCCAGCCAATACATAACTTAAAATATACAGTAACACTCATTTTTTCAGGTTTAATGAAAACAATATCCTAAAAAGTTCAGTTAAATGACATCTAGCACCTTTCATTAAATGATCATCTAAATATTACATTTTATTTGTCATTCTGGTACAGGGTTAGCAAGGTATCTTCTAATTCCTTTCCATTTATCTTGAATAAAATAGAAGATTAAATGTGAGGTGTCCCTTACTGAAAATTAAGCCAAATTTGTGAGAAACCAATTGCCCATAAACCTTCAAACTTCAGAGGACTGTTTTAATGAGTGCAAACAGTGCCAAGCATGGCTGGCTGAAGGTCTCTGTGGTCTCTGTTCCCATATGGTTTTCAGGTTTCATGAGTTCTTTTCCAAGAATAAATAAAACTTACTGTTCTCCACTGAAAGAGCATTTGTATGCAGGATTTTCTTAAGCAGTATAACATTTTTTACAATTGACATACATTTCACGTGTCACATTGCATGTTTCTGGTCACTTGTACCTTTGCAATATTTCTTACTTACAGTTATTTTTTCACCCAGTCCCTCTTGTGTCAGTCATACCAGGGAACATGCCGGCAGATGCACCTACAGGCATTCCTTAACTCTCTTCATCATACAGAGAAAGCTATGGCTAGCCCTTTCCAGCTTACAGTGCCCACACAAACATATAATGCATGCACGTGAACACACATTCTGTACTATCGTCTCACTTGTCTCTCATCTGCTTCACTTTTCCCCGCCTCATATTGATAGCTCATATTGATCAGATATTCCTCATATTCATTTGGGGGGTTGTATTTCTATTTGGTAAATAGGCTTAGATCAAATTATTTGTCTGTCTTCATTGTCATTCCTTTAACACCTCAATTTGGACAAATTTTCATGTCTTGGCCACATATACACATGTAGACCCCTTTGCTCTCTGCCACTTTTTCCATGCAGGAGTAGAAATTCCAAAGTAGCAATCTTTACCAAGCACTTAACATTTGACAAACACTACGCTTTTCACTCCAAAAGTGTATCTCATATAATATTTATGACACTTAAGGTATATTACATTGACTCCAGTTTAAAGATGAGAAACCAAATCTTAAAAAAAAAATTATATGCCTTCTTGAGGTCAAATTAGGAGGCAGCCGTGGAGTTCATATCTGATAACAGGTTGGTGGAAAGCAAAGCTCATGTGCTTAACTACCTTCTTTATCTGCCATGCACACTGGGTGTTCTGTCTTAAATGTGAGAAAGAGGCACTCACATTCCTGCTCTGGTTTTGTAAAATTTGCCCAGTTGGTGTAATTCTCATCTGTATCCTGAAGAAGAGATCCAGTAATTTATTCTACAGTGAGTCATGGGGAAGAGGAAAGAACATCAGGACTCCAAAACCTCAGAACCATCACTCAATGGCTATGTCACCATGAACAAATTATATTATCCCTCTGCACCTCATTGTCCTTGTCTGTAAAGTTCAGATGGCATATTTGTTAAAAATTTATGTGAATATTCAGTGGTATAACATATGAAACCAATTTGCACATTGCCAGGCACATAGAGAATAGCTCATAAATGTCAATTTATAAATGCTGAATTTCTTCTGTCTGTTGTATGTAGATTTGTCTCAACTGCTAATCCAACTTGTAAATTTTTAAGCAATCACTAGAGAGGTATAAAGAGCAAAAGGAAAGTCAGTTAACAGTTTTTTATACAAATGAATTTTATGTAAGTGAACACAGATTAGCATCAATGTTCATCACAGGGGCAAGCAAAGCCTCAAATCAACAAAGGAAAAAATTTCAAAGACAGTAAGATTACCTAGATCATATTTTTGGTAAAAGCATGAAGAGGTGCGGGTTGCAAGTACCTTCATAAAATTCCCAACACTTGTTAGGCCCACCTGTTTCTTTCTGGCAACTTAGGTCCTCTCAGAGGGAGAGGCTGGATATTCACCTTGCAATATACTGGGGAAGAAGCTCTTTTTTTTTTTTTCCAGAAGATACCAGCATCAAAGTCTAAAGATCAATGGGCTTGGAGCCTAGAGAACTGTTTTCTGTTGGGAGCTCTGTAGTTGAGATTGTACCTTGAGAAAATTCTTGAATTTTTCTGCATACTGAGTTCCCATCTGTAAGAAAATTGCTAGGTTTTCTAAGAAGAATTAAACCTTGTATTGCATGGCTTGTCCACATAGTTTCTTGAAACTTCCTCCCTCCGTAGCAGCCTTACATGTATGCAGCCTTACATGGTGACTTGGAAGAAATGAAGAGGAACGGGAATAAGGGACTTAGAAGTCATGTCCACAGCAGACATAATGTCACACCTACCATATGTTATACTGGTCAAAATAGTCACCAAGCAGCCCAGATAAATGGGAGGGAACCATCTTAGATGCAAAGAAACACATACACTCAAAATAAAAGGGTGCAGGAAAATTTACCAAGCAAATGAAAAACAAAAAAGCAGGGGTTGCAATCCTAGTTTGTGACAAAGGAGACTTTAAACCCACAAAGTTCAAAAAAGACAGAGAAGGGCATTGCATAATGGTAAAGAGGTCAATTTAACAAGAGCAGCTAACTATTCTAAATATATGTGCACCCAATACAGGAGCACCGACATTCACAAAACCAGTTCTTAGAAACCTACAAAGAGATTTAGACTCCCACACAATAGTGGGAGAATTTAGCACCCCACTGTCAATAGATCATTGAGACAACTCAGCTTTGGATCAAATGGACCTGATATTTACAGAACCCTCCACCCCAAAACAACAGAATACGCATTTTTGGCACCACTTGGCATTTACTCTAAAATTGCATATTTGGAAGTAAATCACTCCTCAGCAAATGCAAATGAAGGGGAAATCATAAGTCTCTCAGACCACAGTGCAATCAAATTATAACTCAAGATTAAGAAACTCACTCAAAACCACACAACTACATGGAAATTGAACAACCTGCTCCTGAATGACTCCTGGGTAAATAATGAAATTAAGGCAGAAATCAAACAACAGATGCTGGCAAGGCTGTGAAGTAATAGGAACACTTTTACACTGTTGGTGGGAATGTAAATTAGTTCAAGCACTGTGGAAGATGGTGTGGCAATTCCTCAGATATCTAGAACTAAAAATAACATTTGACCCAGTAATCCCCTGACTGGATGTATACACAAAGGAATATAAATCTATTAAAAAGATACATGCATGCATTTGCTCACTGAAGCACAGTTCACAATAGCAAAGACATGGAATCAACCCAAATGCCCACCATTGATAGACTGGATAAAGAAAATGTGGTACATATATACCAGGGAATACTATGCATCCATAAAAAGGAACAAGATTGTGTCCTTTTCATGGACATGAATGGAGCTAGAAGCCATTATCCCCAGCAAACTAACATAGGAACAGAAAACCAAATACCACATGTTCTCACTTGCAAGTGGGAACTGAACAATGAGAACACATGGACACAAGGAGGGGAACAACCCACACTGGGGCCTGTTGGGGGGTGGGGTGGGAAAGGGAGAGCGTTAGGAAAGATAGCTAGGCTTAATACCTAGATGATGGGTTGATAGGTGCAGCAAACCACCGTGGCACACATTTACCTATGTGACAAACCTGCACGTCCTGTACATGTACCCCAGAACTTAAAAATGAAAATTTTTTTTAAAAAGGAAGGAGTATAGACCATTTCTGAATGACTGCTTTTAGAAGAATTTTCAGCCATCTCCAGTCTTTCACAAAATAAAGCAATATTTAATACTATGATGCAGGATTATGAGGAAAGATTATGCAGAATATCTTGACGGTGCAAAAAAGAACAAAAGCACAGAGCAGAATCATGATTCCAGTTTTGCTTCAGGATAAATGGCCTTGGGAATGTCAATTAATATCTCAAAGCTTCAGCCTCCTCTCATTTTAAGGAGGGATACTTCATCCCTTTCGTGTCTTACAGGAATTTTATGAGGATTTCAGTAGATAAAAGTCAATGAGTTCTGGGTCAAATGCCAGGTAAAAATCACTAAAGGGTTATAAAAGTATGGAATATTTGAATTTGGCTGAAAATAAGGAAAAGGCATTATATATATAACATAAGTTAAAATGCTCAGTAATTTCTACTAGGCCGAGTGCAGATGAAACAAGGTATTAATGGATGACGAACAACACTGTTTCTTGAAAAGGACCCAGACTTCCTAGGAGAAAGTAAAGGATATTCTTCAATTATTTGTTTGGAAGAGCAGGGGCTAGAAGATGGAGGTGACGTTGAACGCTGGGCCTGGGCAGAACTTTTACAAGTAGAGTTTAATTACCTAGCTAAGGAAGGAGAAAGTAAGTTATAGAACTATAAAACAGTCAGCTTTGTGGATCTCATAAAAAAGCTTTGTGAATCAAATAAAACACCATTTTCATGTATAAAATAGTACTTAAAAATGGGCCAGGAATATGAAAACATGGGCAAGGAACATGAGTAGACATTTCTCAAAAGACATAAAAATGGCTACAAAGGTTCATAAAAAGTGCTATACATGGCTATTTATTAGGGAAGTGCAAATAAAAACCACAATGAGACATCTTCTCACACCTGTCAGAATGGCTATTATAAAAAGATGAAAGGTAACAAGTGCTGGTGAGGACATGGAGAAAAGGGGACCCTGAACACTGTTGTTGGGAATGCAAATTAGTACAGCCATTGTGCAAAACAGCAGGGAGGTTCCTCAAAAATATTAAAATAAAACTAACCCAAAACCAGCAATTCTATTTCTAGGTATTTACCCAGATGATTTCAATCAGTGTCAAAGAGATTCAGTTCTCCTATACCCTCTACAGCATGCTTCACAATCGTCAGTTTATGGAATCAGCATAAGTGTTTACCAACAAATGAGTGGATTAAAAAATGTGGAATATATATACAATGAAATACTAGTCAGTCTTAAAAAACTTCGCCATTTTCAGCAGCATACATGGAATTGGAGAACATTATGCCAAGTTAAATAAGCCAGGCACAAAGAGACAAGTACCACATGTTCTCACCTATAAATGGAATCTAAAACAATCAACTCATAGAAGTAGAAAGCAGAAATTGCCTACAAAGGCTAGGAGCTTGGGGACAACAGGAAGATGACAGTCAAAGGGTACAAAATCTCAGACAGGAGGCGTATATTTGATTTTGGGGTTCTACTGTGGCAAATATAGTTAGTAATGCTGTATTGTACATTTCACAATTGCTAATAGAGTGAATTTCAAATGTTCTTCCCACAAAAAGGATAAGCCTTTCAGTTAATGGTTATGTTAGATTGATTTATTTCACTTGCATTCATAAATTATATCATGTGACCGTAAATATATGTAATTATAAATTGTCAATTTATGGTACAGTTAAAAAGTACTTAAAGATACAAGAGGAGATGGGCAGAAACATGCTAATTAGTCATTTGCAATTAACACATTCATATCATGATACAGATTAGAAATTAAATAGAGAAGGAAGTGCAGAGGGAAGTGTTTATCATGTGTATATTTGTGTGTAGTAGAGAGATTCTACACCAATGTGTGTATCTTTCCGAGTACCTATGAATTGTAGAGAAATTGGCCATATATTAGTTTAAAATGAAAGGTAACCTTCAATATATGGAAACTACTCAGTGCATGTTCTTTGATTATAAAACATTAATTAAAAACTAATAATAAAAGTAGCACAGATGGCCTAGTGTATTGGCTCATACCTGTAATGGCTTCAGGAGAGAGGTGGGAGAATTACTTGAGGGCAGGGTTCCAGACCAGCCTGGGCAACATAGTGAGATCTCATCTCTATAAAAAAGAAAACAGAAGTGTACAAAAAAATCATTACCTTAAGAAAATATATACAAGCAATACTTTATGTAATAAAATAAAGCTACAATTTACAATTATATAATTTTAAAAAAGAATACTTCCTATTCTACTTCATTCCGAAGCAGATACTTTTATTAAATAAAATTTTAAAAATACTTAATTTGAGAAGGTTAAAAAAGATCAAGATGACAATCTAAGAAAAACAGCAGTTGGAATTTAATTAGCATAAACACAAAATAGATAAAACTGAAAAATATAATTTACATAAATGAAAACACAAGTCACTCTGAGAAACAAAAATATAGAAACATTATCCAAAGTAAAACCCAGACATATAAACATATGAAAGGACTTATAAAAACATTTTTTAAAAATTCTACAAGAATTTGATGGTTTAATATTAAGATGTAGACATGAAATAACCTTAGGAGAATTGATGACTTTTTGGGGAACAACAGTCATAATTCTACTCATACATAAATAAGCTAAAGTCCCTATATGGCATACTAACCTGTTTAAAATTTTTCTAAAAATTCTTTAGTGTTGCGATTTGTTAGTTTTAGTTGCAAAGAGCAGAAATAACTTAATGCCTTTCAATGCAAACATAGTGAATAAATTTGGGGCATAGCAAGGTAGTCCTTTGTATTATTCAGGGTCCACTTAAGTAAATGGAGCCTGGGATAGACAGTTCAGTGGAGGAAATTTAATGCAGTTATTTAAATTCAAGATACAGAAAGAGTAGAGACAACCAAAGATTAGCAAAAGCAGGAAAGATGCTACCACCTTGCTTCCCTTGCCTATTAGTTTCATGGATGTTGGCAGAAAATACAAAAAACTCCTGAGTTGGAGACAGAGGACTTTATTCCTACGGCACAGTAAGCATCATGAGTTTCATGTTTCTAGAGGTTTCCGTGTTGCCCAGTCCCACGGGGCCACCTGGAGCAATCAAGGTGGATGCGGCTACATATTGCCACGGCCAAGGGTCTGAGTTAGGGACTCCCAGTCCTGTCAGGGGGCTGCTGGCAGCCCTGCCCAGCCTTTGCCTTGGAGGAACATAGGATCCGTACTGTCCTGGTCAGGAAACAAATCTGCCCTCTGCCCTGGAGGAAGACATTCTATCTATCTTCTGAGGCTGTTTGCTGCACAAACATAATTGAAAAGATAGTAAATAACAAAAGTGCAAAGCCAGAGTGACACAGGATGAATTGTTTCTTAAAAATGATCTTTTCAACCAAACGTGTTCAAAAGAGTCTTCCATAGGGGAGGAGAGAGATGAGGGTTGGAATTTCTCTTGAATATCATCTACAAAATCTCATGTATTTACAAATTTAAAATAAAGTATATTTATTTATATATTGCCTAAATGGGAAAGAACACAAGAAACCCACCCTTGTTTCTATCTCTGTGAGAGCCCTCTAAATCTAAACTTCTTTTCTGGTAGGGGAGGAGGGTCTCTTCTCATGAACTTGAGGACAGCATAACCGTCATCGGTGTCCTAGTCAAACAAATGTATCAGTGCAGTCTCCATACAGCACACTTTGGGTCTAAATTACCTTCTTAGACTGTTGACTTTGTGATGAGATCTGTCGGTTGCCCCCTCAAATAAAACACAAATGTTTTAACTACTCTCCAGGCTTAGTTGAGCTGTGATCGCTACTCTTTCCAGATGCTAAATAAGTGACCCCCGATTCATTGCTCATATCCTAGAAAGCTGACTGCTATTTCAATAGAAGAGAAGGGAAAGACAGTTAAAGCCCCAAAACGGCAGAAAGTGATGGCAAGTTTATCAAGAACTGAATCAGTGCTTCCTAATCTAGCTGATTTCTGTACGTATGCTGAAGCATCCTTTCTAAATCCCGATCCTATGCAAAAAGGAGAAGCAGATAAGCATTGCCTTCAGGAAGTAGTCTTATAAGTACCAAGGGAGTTCTGGCACAAAGCTTGCAGAATTTTGTATAGCTGTTTCAGGAATTTTTTTTTTTCACTAAGTCCACTCGAAGAATCAATGCAGCAGACCCTTGCAGAGAAGGAACAAAAGAACTTTGAACACATGTATCCATCTTAATTTCTTAAAATACAGTGTTTAGAAACAGTCTCACAATATAATTATTTTAATGTATTTATTTGCAATATAAATAGAAATTGCCTTTTTTAAATATATATACATTTATGATCCTGGTCAAATTTCTTTTTCAACTAAGAAATTACTATAGCATTTTAAGTTTTGTTTTTTCTTAATGCTTTTAATGGAAGCATAATATGAAAATAGTTAAGGATGAGTTTTCATTAAATAGTTAAGGATGCGTGTCCTCTTGTTGAAGGCTGTCATCAAAAATAATTTTACACCTGTAATCCAGGCTACTCAGGAGGCTAACGTGGCAGAATCCCTTGGGCCTGGGAGGCTGAGGTTGCAGTGAGCAGAGATTGCACCACTGTGCTCCAGCCTGGGCAACAGAGTGAGACCCTATCTCAAAAAAAAAAAAAAAAAAAAAAGTTTTATCGAGAGTATAAAATTAGAATCAACAAAATTATCTAATAAAAGTGCTTGAAATACTGTCTTAGTCATTGAGCACATCAAACAGGCAAATTTCTCATACATTGCTTAAAGTTCATAACAACATTAAAAATTGCCAGTTAAACAGTTTCTACAACTCTTAGATTGCCCATGACAGAGTACTTAGTTTGCTCAGCCTGCTATAACAAAATACCACAAACAAGTTAAACAGAAATTTATTTTCTCACAATTCTGGAGGCTGAAAGTGCAAAAATCAAGATGGCTGCCTCTCTTCTTGGCTTTTAGATATGTCCTTAAATCTCTCCTTGCTGTGTCCTTCATGGCCTTTTTTCCCCCCGAATATTTATCCCTATGTCCCTTTCTCTTTATCTAAGGGCACAAGTTCTGTTTGATTAGGGTCCCACCCTTATGTCCTCCTTTAACCTTCATTAACCTCTTTAAAAGCACTGTCTCCAAATATAGTCATTTGGGGGATAGAGCTTCAACATACGGATTTGTGAGAGAACACAGTTCAGTCTACAGCAGTACTCAATACATAAGTACACGTGGGGAATGGCCTCTTCTAAAGTCTAGGGTAACATTTAAGACATCTGAGATATTGGGGACAAGATTTGTATCCCTGGCAAAGATCCCAAGAAAATCCATAATCAAGCTTTTAAATACAAATTTTCCAGTTTTAGCAATTAAGGAAGTAGAATGAAGAGAAATCTAAGGAACAAATAAAGAAATAGAATATCATTAAAAGCATCCTAGAACATGAAAACAAAGAGGGAAAACCAGAGAAACATGAGGTGTAAAATAATACAGGGAGATTCAGAAGGAAATCATTCGGAAGAATTATTAGCCAGTGGCTTCCATTTATGCTTCCAGCAAACAAAAAATGTTTACTGTATGTCCTTGATTCTTAAGACTGACCATTTGGGAAGAAAAACGTCTCCAGAATAAAAAGGAAAAAGCACTTTCATCACATTTTGGAAAGATTAATTTACCACCAGTGATCTATTGTATGCTAAGTAATAAATTAGAGAAAATAAAGAGTAGACAGTGGACAGAACTGTGATTAATATGAGATTTATGGATTGTTATTAATGGACATTGCTGACACGAATTGAAGATTTATGTGTTTAAGTTTGCGCCTCATATGGGAAATTGACTTTAAAGACAAAAGTCCTATCTTTCTCCCAGTAATGCTTTCATGAAATGAGCCTTGCGTCCAGTCCTTTATGGTGGTGGATGATGGACTTCCATCCATATGAGGATGTTATGCATGTTTTTAACATGCATAGCCCTCCCTACAGAGTCCCCCACTGTTAGGTCTGGGGTAAAACTGGAAACGTCCATTGTTGATACAGGATTTTTTGCTCCTTAGTTCAGCTAAATCCAGGTTCTTGTCTCACAACCAGGAAAAATTAGGCACGCAAACACATTGAAGGGTGAGGAAAATGGAAAGTATTAAGTGAAAGGCGAGCTCTCAGCAAAGAGAGAGGTCCCACCATCCAACTCCCACTTCACTGATTGAACACCAGGCCACCACACAGGAGCTGAAGGGGCCAGGCTCCTCCCCTGCATAAGGTGTGAATCCCTGGTGGCTCCACCCCATTGTTTTCAGTGCCCATGTGGGCCCTTAGTCTGAGCTGCCCTACATTGATATCCCTTACTGTGCATGTGTTAAGGGACAGAATTTTTTTTGCCCTGGGCATGTTTAGTCAAGTCTCCAATGCAAAATGACCTGGGCAGGTTGGAGGCTCTCCGGGGACCCTTTCTTATGTGCTTAGGCGTTTGGCTGTCTCCTGCCATTCCTGTTGTTACCAAACCGTCCAAAGATTCTGAAAACACTGCTCTATGATAACCCAGAAATTTGTCTCCTTAGAACTCCACACCTATAAACACCAACCACAGGATGTGGATGTGCATAGTTCACCTGTTTTTGTAACAAGGAGGAAAACTTTGAAGTATACCAAATTTTGAAAAACAAAATATGGCTGCAAAGTTACCATTTGGAGCCATCTTTAAAAAAAGAAAGATACTTCAACAGTGCCAGACTTTTAAAATAGACTGAGTTAAGGCACTTTTGTGACAACACATAGCAGCTCCAGAAATGCCCTACTACTAAGAAAGTAAAAAAATAAATATGTTCAAGCTCTTTAATTACACTTGCTATTAAAACATAAGAACCTCTTAGTTTTATGTGGCCTTGAAAGACCTGTTGTGTCATATCAGGTACTTTCCTGATGGCATCTTCTGTGAAGGGTGGTAAGAGTCAAATCCAATGCTGGATGCAGAGTATGCAACCCATCCAAGCATCAAGGGCCAGGAAAGGAGTGTGCAGGTGCACAGTGGGAGGCGCATGCCACAGTGAGCAGAAAGGCATGCAAAGCCTAGCTTTGTCAAAGATCTTTGCAACTCCCAGTTTTGCCAGGAATTGGGCATTAAATAAAGACAAAATGTGAGACTTTATTAATTAGAAGATTGCTCATTGTCTGTCAAAAAGTATTTGCTCAGGTTGGGTCAGAGACATTGTGTGCCAAGACTAAATAAAGCCATTTCTGCATGTTTCTTGAAACTTATTGTATGTTAGTAAAGCTATTTCTTGAAAATGCCATGTAAACTACTATTTTCTTTGAACTAATCACGTGCCTGAGCAAAGGATGTGTATCACTTCTCGGCTGTCCTTAAAAATGTATGTTTTGAATAAACAAACATGCTGTAATTTTATCACAGTGTTTCTCGGAGAATACACTTTTTAATATGTACAAGATCCTATCACAGGAGCAAGGAAAAAGGCCTATTTGAGAAGATAGCCACTGTATAAGGATAGGAGAAGTGTAAGAAAGAAATTTTAGAGATTGAAATGAGTAAAAACAATAAATAACAGGTATTCTGTAAATTTTTCATGGGTCTCTGCTTCTGAAGGGGCTGGTACCTTCATTTTTTGAGTTATTTTACAACTCTGTAAACTGTAGAAAGCTGAGAGTAATGCAAATAATTCTTGTCCATAGAAATGTAAATAACTTGTCCAGTAGAGTACAATTGATCATGGCCTGAATGTTTGCCAGCATTCCCCACTGCTATGTTCGTTGGAACCATTCATTTCATCTTAATGTTCCCCTCTTAATTAATGAGTTACATTAAATTGCTT
Source organism: Cheracebus regulus (assembly GCA_963574635.1). Classification (NCBI taxonomy): domain Eukaryota; kingdom Metazoa; phylum Chordata; class Mammalia; order Primates; family Pitheciidae; genus Cheracebus; species Cheracebus regulus. Next base: position 14,022 of record CAUYQU010007018.1, on the reverse strand, counting down.
ACAAGTATTCCTTTCCTATTTTTGAGTAATGATTTTACTTTTAAAAAAGATACCCTTCAACAGGGGATCACGCAGCTATCTATAACAGATTCTACTGTCACTCACATTTAACCCTGAACATTTAAAAGAGCAGATTTCAGTTTAATATTTTAAACAAGGCCTAAAACACATTTTCTTTTCTCTTTTAGCTTCAGACAAGCTTGACTGAACCAATGACATTATCCAAATCAATATCTCTTCCTCGCAGCGCGTACTGGCATCACATCACCCGTCAGAACAGCGTTGGTGAAATCTACAGTTTGCAAGGCAAGTCACTTTAAAGTAAGAAAGCAGCGCCTCCATTAGCTTCCTCCAGGTGGACTGGGTCATGCAAATTTCTTTGTATTTGCATTGCCTGCTTTTCCTCCATTCTCACTTTTCAGCTGTCACTGGCCACAGTGGGAGCTCTGAGATTTACAGTAGCTTTTTAAAAGCTATCATTTCATATGCTCTTGGCAAAAAAAAAAAAAAGAAAAAAAAAAGTCCAAAAATTACTGTGAGGGCTAAGGACCCAATTTGGCACAAGAACTCGTCTAAAACATTATACCAAGCACATTATCAGAAGCTAAAAGCTAATGCTGAGGTCTGCTTCACGCTGAGTTTTATGAAGGTTTTCTTATGCGCATCTTTTTTTTTTTTGCCTTGAAAGGATTAAATATCAGTTCAGGAAGCTGACTTCAGGCCTTAAGGCTCTGCCATAAACTGGTACATAAACCTGCCCGTGAAAGTCTTAAAGTTTAGCCAAAGCCTTAATATTGGAACCATTTGGAGAGGGTGCAGGGTAGAAGGGGCCACGTGTAGATACTTTGCCTTTGTATTTTTCTGATGATAAGTGGTCAATTAACTAGCATAGGAATAGCTTGCCAGATGAATCAAATTAATAGCTAGCAGATTTTTTGACTAACAGCAGCAGACAACCCAGCTTCAGCAGTTGTCTTCCTGTTCCTTCCCTTTTGTTTTAAAATGAATCATCTTATCCTTTAAATAAAATATTTGACTACAAGCAAGTAACCGCTGGCCAACACTGGAGGAAGCACGAAACTAAAAATAAAGCTGAAACACTCACAGGCAAGAGCATTTACTCATCCAACAAACATTTACCGTGCACCATAGACTTGAATGTAATAAACACCCAGTAAGTTTCTGGGGAAGGAATGACATACCTGAGGAATGACTTCCTCAGGTAATTAAGCATTCAGAATATGTTTTTCTTTCACATGTTAGCTTTTGCTCACTATTAACAATGCTATAAGTTTAGACAGAAAAATATTTCTGTTGCAAACAAACTGAAATTATGTCTTTTTATAGCAATATTTGCTTGCCAAGGTTTCCAAACGAGCCTAAAGGAGTTCAATCATGGAAATTAATGGTTAAAGATATGTTCTACAAGGCAAAGCAGCTGGAATGGTTTTAGTCACTTACTGAAGGCAACTGTGTTTTATATTTTAAAGGGATTCTCTTATAGCCGTACAGGTCCGCAGCAACTTCAATTCTTGCCTCCTCAGAAGAAGGAATTCCACTGAGGGGCATAGGCGGAGAGACGTATGCAGGTTTCAGAGCAGAAGTGAGCATTCATTAAAAAGCTTTAGAACAGTACTGACCGCCTGTATTTAAGGGTTATCTTCATTATTTGTTTGTATGAGAAAATATTTAACAGAAGGATTAGAGGGTTGAGAAAAGCAAGGGGTGGGACTGGTTTGGCAATTTCAAGAACTGGAAAGAGAAGATGCGTGTCTCGTGCTCTTACATCCCTCTTCAAATGCCAGCAGCCACGAGCTCAAATTGCCTGTGTCATGATTATGCAAAATTAATCTCGCCCATTCCTGTGATTAAAAATTAGGAAATATGCTTGTAATACGAGGTTTTTATCTAAACCTAATATTGATATTCTCTTAAACTGGAACTATAAAATATTTAAATGGAAAGATCAAATTTGTAAGCAAAAAAGTGAGATATTAATATTAAATCCAAAAGACATGAGAGTAGGTCAGAAGTAATAGAAGGACAACTTTAGGTTTGTCAAGGGTTTGATCTGTAATTCCAGAAAATAAGAACTATTGTTTTCAGGGTAGTATAAAGAAAACTTTTTTATGAAGACAGAGAAAAGACTTAGGCTGATACACAACCTCAGAAAGCTTTCTTGTATAGCCAGTAAAAAATTAGAATGCACTCAAATATTCTAAAACATTGCCAGAGACTTCCTGAAGGAAGATGTTAATTTATTTGTAGTATAGATGTAATAACTGGTTGAAATACTCTTATCTCACTAATTCCCAGCAAAGTTAAGGGCTTGATATGCCTTGTCAATTAGTTTACTTAAGTGATCTCAGTATTTCATGTGTTTGTAGTTTTTATAGAATAAAAATCCGCATTGACTAGGGTAGTTACTTAGGTCAAATATTTATAAAATATATTCAGTGGAAATTACATTTCACTACACTATGGGTTTATTTTGTACTTCTTAGAGCAATATATTTTACCACCCTGTATACCCCTCACTGTTACATACATAGATATAAAAATTTAAGTATCCAGATATGGGGATAGATGATTGATAGTAGGCAGACATAATATAGCAGTGGATAAATAGAAAGATAAAGATATAAAGTTGCTAGTCATACTTTGATAACGGTCATTTGTTTCATTCCTCTTTTGTTCTGTTGTGATCATCAAAACAAGCATAGAGCAAGGAACCTCGATAGTTTTTTTTTTTCTTTTGATGTTAGTCCCTAATGGAATCGGGGCAGAATAAAACTACTGAAAATAAGGAAGAAATAGAAAGAAATGCAGGCCCTCAGCACCCTTCCACGCACAGGTACCTTTTCCACAAAACTACACTGAAGAGTCTAGTTATCCACCAAGATGCTGGCTCATGCCTATAATCCCAGCACTTTGAGGGTTCGAATATTTTTTCCCAGAGCAGAAGTGAGAGTTTATTAAAAAGCTTTAGAACAGCAAAGAAAAGGAGAGAAAGAAAAGAAGGAAAATTTACCTTGAAAGACAGCAAGGCAGGCGACTTGAGAAACCAAGTATGCAGCTCGACCGCTTGACTTCGCTGGCATATTTCCGGGATCTGGCATTACGTCTCCCTACACCTGAAGTCTTATGGGCAACTGCTGATCAGTTTTAGGTGTTTTCTATCTATTAGGCACCTGCCTTCTCCTGGGGCTGGCTGTGACTAATTATTACTTTAGAAAAATAGTTAGCAACCTCCTAACCATCAGCTGATTGTTGCCCAGCACTCCTGGTGTGTGTTGGGAGGGGGCTTCTCTCTCCTGCCCTGCTCATACATGAGTACCTGCTGTAACACTGCCCACCTTAAGAGACAGGACCCCAAATCTTTGGGGGTAAATGGATGCAGGTCAGTCTTCTGTAGCTGCTTCCTGCTGACAGAGGGGTGGTCGTGGTTCTGTGGATCTTGGCTCCTTGCTGTCAGGGCTGAGTTGGCTGCGTGAGTTGAAAGTGGTATCCAAGCAGGTCCATGGGAGACAGGGGCAGGAGTTCACCACTGTCTTTCTCACTGATGGGCAATGCAGATGACCCCTCCAGAAGGGTGACTCTTGACTATTAAGAGGATGATTTTCCTCACTGAGGATTGTCTGGAGCTCAATCTTTTCTCAGTGAGAATTGTTCCTTACTAGGAAGGGATCTGAGTCAGGTGCACCAAATGTTAGCAGTGACAGATATCCAAGTTACCCAAGTTACTGGCAGCGAATCCATACAGGTCTGCAGCAACTTCGGTTCTTGCCTTCTCAGAAGAAAGAATTCTACTAAGGAGCATAAGACAGAAAGAGAGATTCAGGCACGTTTCAGAGCAGAAGTGAACAGTTATTAAAAAGCTTTAGAAATAGTAAGGAAAGGAAGAAAAGAAAAGGAGGAAAGTTCAGCTTGGAAGAGGGCTAAGCCGGCAACTTGGCAGAAAGGATTGCTTGAGTCCAGGAGTTTGAGACCAGTCTGGGCAATATAGTGAGACTCCATCTCTGCAAACCCATTAATAACAATAAATAAAGAAATAATGCCGGATATGGTGGCACATGCCTGTAGTTCCAGCTACTCAGGAGGCTGAGATGGGAGGGTCACTGAGCCTGAGAAGTGGAGGCTGTAGTGAGCCATGATTGCACCACTGCACTGTAGCCAAGGCTGAAGAGCAAGACCCTGTCTTAAAAAATAATTTTTAAGAAGTCTAGTTATTTTGAATCTCTCTTTTCTGGCTGTGCTCCTTGAAGTGGCATTACCTCTTCTTTACAAAAAGGAGAATATTGTCAGCCCCCGTCATCACTGATTTTAGCAAATCAAAGTCTGGCAATGTGGGAATATATCATTGTCAAGAAAATCGCAGATAGCACCAAGGAATAAAAATACATCTTTAGAATTTTCACATATTTTTTAGGTGAAGTTGGGATCAATATAAAGTGATGAATTTAGTGGACCACATTCGGAAAACAAAAGTGGGAAACTTTTATATAAATTTTAAGAGATTAAGATTCATTAATAAGCAGCACATGTACTGAAATTTTTTTTAATGTATGGTGTGAAAACAAATCCATTCTATAGTAGTACTTACATATAACTTAAATTGCTTGTCAGCCTCAAAGCTTTGACCTAGCTGTATTTTTTCTGTATTTTGCTGTATTCGTTTCTCTCATTCATTGCTAGATACACCCTTAAAGACTGACATATTAGTACTGAGATTCTGCATCTACCTTCATCTTTAGAGCATAAGAGTCTCCAATACAATCTGCCTAATCTTTCCATGTTACTCCCAGAAGGGTGCTCTGAAGGAATAAGTTAATGTGATTTCCCTATTGTATTCTAGTAGTCTGGAATCAAAAGAGTGAAAAAGGGAATAATTAGCTTCTAACAAGCACATGTTGTTCTAAGTACTTGGCAGCTACTTTTTAAAAATCTATGTCCCTAAGTGGTTTGCAGTAGGTTCAGTTATGCCACTTCTTCTTGCAGAAGTGGTAAACAGACATTCGTTTTCTTTTTTGCCAGATTATCATAAGGATGGTTGATTTGTATTAGAAGGTCATTTTATATGTATACTTCTCTAACTTCCTCTGTACTTATACAAAATGTTTATATCACACTCATACTAGAGATGTTGTCTCTAGATTTAGGAAAACCTAAACCGTAAAGGGATGAACAGGATTTTAAAGTCTCCACTCAGAAGTGAATACTTCTTATTTGTTTTAATATTAATATCATTGTACTTCCAAGGCCTTAGAAAATATAGTAGGAAATGTTTTGAAAGCCTGAAGAGCACTTATTTAAAAAGAGAGAGAGAGAGAGAGAGAGAGAGAAATACAGAAAAGTTGAGAAGGGGTGCAGAGGAAGGGGTAAAAAGAAAGAAAAAAACAAAAATCAAGGAAATCAGATTACTGAGTTTCTCTTACTCTAGGGCTCTCACCTTGACTTTTAATCACTATTAGACATATTTAGATGACAGGCTATACAGCTGGGTCTTTAAGTTAGGGTTTGTGAAGATGACAAAAGCATTTATTGAAAATGACAAACTAGTAAAAGTCATTGATGGTACCAGGTGGGCTGCAGCCACTCAGTAAATCCTGTTGAATTTAAAAATGAACTAGCAGTGCATTATAAACCACACATGGAGAATGTGACATCAGGACACATCTTCCTCCATGAGGGTGGACCTGAGAAAAATTCTCTGCTAATAAAGGAATCGTGTCTAGTCCCACTTGTGAGCCACATGTTCTTCTTGAGAAAGGTGAGGTGTTTGCTGGCATTTCTGCTTTTTGCTTTAGGATAACTCTGGCTGAGCATAAATGCTTGCCACCACTAGTCTTTATTTTCGTGAACACAGGAAGCACTGTGCAATGCTGTAGATCAGCCCATTTAACGTGATGGTTTAGTATCTGTCTGTCTATACCTGCTGCTTTCCCTCGGGTTAGTTCATCGTCATCTTCTATAAACTGATGGTGAGAATGGGGGCCAAGAATAAGAGCCGAACACAGTGCCAATGAGCAGGTTTATGGGACTGCACATGATGACTAAACTTTTTCTGATATGATAATATAGTCCAGCTCTGTGTCCACCCAAATCTCATCTTGAATTATAATCTGAATTGTAATCCCCACATGTTGGAGGAGGAACCTCATGGGAGGTCATTAGATCATGGGGGTGGTTCCCCCATGCTGTTCCCATGATAGTGAGTTCTCATGAGATCTGATGGTTTTATAAGGGGCTTCTCCACAGCATGCAGAACTGTGAGCCAATTACACCTGTTTTCCTCAGAAATTACCTAGTCTCTGGTATTTTGTAATAGCAGCATGAGAACAGACTAATACGTATAATAATCCCTTATTTTCACACAAAATAATGTAGAATATACTTTGACTTCTTTTTTAAAAAACAGCTTTAACAACTACACTCTCAGAATCAACAATGACTGGATATACCTTTTGTAAAGGTGGTAGCTTTAGGGGTTCTTTCAGTAACCCCCTGATTAATATCCAAAGGCCAGCTCTGCCCCTATATATCCGTAATTAAGCTGCAGACCACCAGTGTCAGCATGGAAGCATACCTAATCAGCAGAAGGCATTTGATGCTTACGGAAAAGGTGTCTGTGACTTCAATTTCTTAGAAGGACAGGATGGAAATAGGCAATTAGAATTAGAGATAACCTTCAGAAAATGATAAATAGAGTTCTGCCATAGATTAAGGAAGGAAATCAAAGGTTTTGTTTCCTCTTTGCTCAGCAATGACCTTCTGTCCTTCTCTACTGTCCATTCAAACTGCATTGTATATAAATTGCTTCTATTGAGATTTTCTATTTTGTTTTTAAGTTACAAAGTTAATATAAGCCTCTGGTAGCCAGTTGTTTAAAAATACAGAAGACTGCCACAGAAGTAAAACGAAGCCTGGTAGCAATTTGGCAACAGGCCTTAAAACATGAGCCATTTTCTAGAAGCAACACTTCTGTCTATTGAACCTTATTTATAAACATTTACTGTGTGTCCATATGTTAATAAAGGTATGTCAAAGGCAGGAAATGTCTCCCTGGATGTCAGCTTTTAGAGTTAAATCAATCGATAATTTCCTAAAGCAGACATCAAAAAAATGCACAAAATATTTCCACTGTGAAATGTTCCTCACAGCTTGCAGTCTTAATTAATCACCTCCTTTTCCATGCTCCCAGAAACATTTGTGTATAATTTTATTACATCAATGTGTTTGTTTACAAACCTGCTTGTTCTGTTGGGTTGTGAGGTAGTAATTTTGTGAAAGATTTTATCAAACTAACTTTGGAGTTGAATTATCTCGAAGGTATTATCCATAGAGGTTAAAATCTTGAGTTTTGGAGTCAAATAGATCTGAGTTTCAATATTAACTTTACCACTACTGACTGATGTGATCTTGGGGCAGTTTACTCAACCTGTCTAAGCTTATTCCTTCATCTCTAAAAGAAGATAATATTACCTCTTATGATCTCATTAAATGAGATCATCAACATAAAATATTGACATTCAATAATGATTCACTATTGTTAATATATTAAAGTACAGTTGACCCTTGAACAATGTGGGGGTTGAGGTGCCTACCCGACCCTTGCACAGCTAAAACCAATGTATACCATAGAAAGACATGAAATCAACCTAGGTGCCCATCAACAGTGGGTTGGATAAAGAAAATGTGGTACATATTTGCTATGGAATTCTACACAGCCATAAAAAAGAATGAAATCATGTCACTTGCAGCAACATGGTTGCAGCTGGAGGCCATTCGCCTAAGAAAATTGAACAGAAAAACGAATACTGCATGTTCTCGTTTATAAGTGGGAACTAAACATTGGTTACATATGGACATAAATATGACAATAGCAGACATTGAAGAAGGAGGAGTACTAATATAGAAAACTAACTATTGGGTACTATGCTCACTACCTGGGTGATGGGATCAGTCACACCCACAACTTCAGCATCATGCAATATACCCAGCTAACAACCCTGCATATGTACCCACTGAATCTGAAAGAAAAGTTCAAATTACTTTTTTAAAGAAAATCAGTGTACAACTTTTGACACCCCCAAACTTAACTACTAATAGTCTGCTGTTGACCAGAAACCTCTCTGATAATAGAAATGATTGATTAATGTGTATTTTGATTGACATGTATTATATACTATACTCTTACAATAAAGTAAGCTAGAGATAAGAAAATCATAAAGAGGAGAATATCTAATTACTATTCATTAAGCGGAGTGGGTCATTAAATTGAGTGGGCTGAGCAGGACGCAGAGGAGAGGCTGGAGTTGCTATCTCAGGCGTGGCAGAAGTGGATGAAAATCCGCACATAAAGGAGCTTGTGCAGTTCATACTGTGCTGTTTAAGAGTCAGCTATAAACCAAACCCCCACTAAGAAGTTTCATTTTCTGGCAGAGGCAAATAGGCTGTCTACTGCCATTTATTCCAATGTTGACTTGGAAATATTATTACAGAGTTTCTACTGTGCTTGGGAAAAATTGTTTTGTTCTAAGTACTATACAAATCTAGGTTTAAGCCAGGCACGGTGGCTCACTCCTGTAATTCCCACATTTTGGGAGGCGGAGGCAGGCAGGTTACTTGAGGCTAAGGGTTCGAGACCAGCCTGGCCAACATGGCAAAACCCTGTCTGTACTAAAAATCCAAAAAAACAAAAAAAAACAAAATGAGACAGGCGTGGGGGCTCACACCTGTAATCCCAGCTTCTCAGGCACAAGAGCAGTTTGAATCCGGGAGGTGGAGGTCTCAGTTAGCCAGATCACACCACTGCACTCCGGCCTGGGTGATATAGCAAGAAAGCCTATCTCAAAAGAAAAATATGTATAGCTTTAATAAATGGTTTCTAGTTTTTAAGGTTTTAGAAAAACTAAATCTAAGCTTAACTCTCACTCTAAGTATTTAATACAAGGAAAAAAATTCAGTCTTAAGTCTTCAAGTTTTTTATTCTCATCAGTAAGTATAAACAAGACATGGCACCTTAAACAGATGAACCACATCTTCCATGAGCCTAAGGCAATCTAGAGCCTCTTTTCAGACCCAAGGGTTGCAGAACTCATGGAAGGACTGTATTCAGCTCAGCCCAGTGTAGAGGAGATGTCCCCACCCAAAAACACTCATCCACACTCACCCCTGCAACTTACCCTCCCGCCCCCAGTCAGTTCTTACTAATTGGCTTACCCTAACTGCCCAGAAGTCTTTCGGAGACCTTTCTTCCTCCATGAGGCCCTAACCTTTTTCCTAACGTGGACTAGCATTCTCGAGCCAGTTAATACTATATTGATTCTCTCATATGGTGTGTTCTACTGGCTGGACCAGAGGTGAACAACAAGATTTACATTAGTAATTGAATTCTTCTGCAGCACCCAAAGCAAAATCCGAAGATGATTCACAGTGTGGAATATATCAAATCAGCCATTTTTAATCACTTTGTATCAGATATGTGCAAGTAATTACTAAAAGATAAAAGATTAAGAGTTTCCAGATGTTACATTGGATTAGTATAATCCACCAATGGTTTTATTAAAATGAATTGCTTCATTCTCTTTAATTCAAATTTGATAGAAATTAAAATGTCTATTCAGTCTATATATTTTTCTCCAGCAAGCTTCCCCCTCTGAATATTTTACATAAAAGAGGTAACATATTGAGTTCTATATTAATCAAATTTTGTGGGGAATACGTATTAAAGGCATGTCAAATAAATTCTACATATGTGTATTTGATTTTATTCAGAAGGGAATAAACAGTACATAATATTAGTTCAGGGAAACATCAATACAACCTGATTAATACAGACAAATGTTAATACAGACGGATTTTAACACATATGGATGCTCAGCTGTCTTTGTCATGTATGTGTATATACACACACAAACACATACATACACAGAGAAAAAGAGGAGCATCTGGTTCACCATATATGGCTTCTCATCATATTACTCCCTCAAAAATGTATGTAGTAGGCTAAGCTTCACAAATTACAAAGAAGAACCTAGAGAGAAAAACGTTCCATTGTCTTTTTTCTCCCTGGTTTCTATTTCTTGTTCGATTTTTCTTAATCTCATCTCTGTCTCTGGCCCTTCAACTAAATGTTCCCTATCCCTAATTATAGGATCAGTACATGCATTTTGAGCAAGATTTCCTTTCTTTTCCTCTGCCTGCCAAGTAGAATATGCCATTCATATTCTACTTGATAATGATTGAAAGATAGTAAAAGATGAGAAACATCAGGCAATTAACATTCTTAAAATTATACTTGCCAGAGAATAAACTGCAGAGTTGATGTTTATTTAAGCCTGGATATGTCTTTCACATCCACAGTGGGCTGGTGTGAAGAACTTCTTTGAAAGTTCTAGCACCTGCCAGCTGTCTGACAACTAATAGATGCTAATTGAAAATTTGTTGCTTCAAACTTAGAACGACCCAATATTTTGAAACTCAGGAGCATGGTTATATGTTTATATAAGAGGAATTTATGCTAAGAGTTGAAGTGTGTGTGTGTGTGTGTGTGTGTGTGTGTGTGTGTGTGTGTGTGTGTGTTGAATGCCTGTATTCGGGAAGAAAATATAGTTTGGGAGTACTCATAGAAATTTTTGGCTGCCATTGCTATATTATATTGGTTTGGTAGGGAGTTTAGAACTTTTGTGTTATTTTCGTCCTACTATTCATAAAACAAGAAAGAGAAGTTTTATATAGAAAGAGAAGTTTGATATCAAACTGTCAGTGACATAGTTTGTCTTTTACATGTATGTTTTATGACAAACATTATCAGTGGGGAAAGGATAGTCTCTCTCTGGGAAAAGTGAATATCCACATGCAAAAGAATGAAATTGGACCCCTATCTGACACCATACACAAAAACCAACTCAGAATTGTTTAAAGACCTAAGGATCATGGCCTGAAACCATGAAACTCCTGGAAGGATAAGCTTCAGGCAGTGGTTCTGGCAGTGGTTTCACAGATCTGACACCGAAAGTGCAGGCACCAAAAGCAAAAGTAGGTGAATGGGATTCTATCAAACTACGAATCAACTGCACAGTAAAGAAAACAAGAAACAGAAGGGGCAGTCAACCCACGGAATAGAAGAAAATGTTTACAAACTGTATCAGATAAGGAATTAATTTCTGAAATATATAAGGAGCTCCTACAACTCAGTAGTAAATAAAAATAAACCACACTAATAACTCAATTTTTAAAACAGCAAAGGACTTGAACAGACCTTTCTCCAAACATACAAAAGGCCAATGAGTACATGAAAAGATACTCAGCATCACAAATCAGCAGGGGAATGCAAATTGAAATCACAATGAGGCATCCCTTCACACTTGTTAGGATGGCTAATTATCTAAAAAACAAAGTTTTGGTGAGGATGTGGAGAAACTGGAATTCTTATCACCATTGATGGGAATGCAAATGGTATAAAAATGAGGAGTTGCTGTTCAGCAGATACAAAGTTTCAGGTATGCAAGATGCACACATTTTACAGATCTGTGTTTAGATAATACTGTGTTGTACACTTAAAAATGTGTTAAGATGGCTGGTGGGAATGTAAACTAGTACAACCACTATAGAAAAGAGTGTGGAGATTCCTTAAAGAACTAAAAGTAGAACTACCATTTGATCCAGCAGTCCTACTACTGGGTATCTACCCAGAGGAAAAGAGGTCATTATACGAAAAAGATACTTGCACATGTATGTTTATAGCAGCACAACTCGCAATTGCAAAAATGTGGAACCAACCCAAGTGCCCATCAGTCAATGACTGAATAAAGGAACCATGGTATATATGTATACAATGTAATACTACTCAGCCATAAAAAGGAATGAATTAATGGCATTCTCAGCAACCTGGATGAGATTGGAGACTATTATTCTAAGTGAAGTAACTCAGGAATGGGAAAGCAAACATCATATGTTCTCACTTACAAGTGGGAGCTAAGGTATGAGGAGGCAAGGGCTTAAGAATGACACAATGGACTTTGGGGACTGAGGGGGAAAGGGTGGGAAGAGGGTGATGAATAAAGGACTGTAAATTGGGTTCAGTATACATGCTCAGGTGATGGGTGCACCAAAATCTCACAAATTACCACTGAAGAACTTACTCATGTAACCAAACACTTGTTGTCTGATAACCTTTGGAAATAAATTTTTTAAAAAATATATTAAGAGGGTAGATCTCTTGTTAAGTGTTCTTACCACAGTTAAATTAATGTAATGTTAAAAACTGAATTGTGGAAGTGGTAACTTAGTCACAACTACAGAGAGAATAAGCAAGTTGTAGGATAGGTAGAAATCATTTAGTGTGCAGCACAGAGAGATTAAGGGATGGAAAATATAAAATATCTTTAGACATACAGAATAGAATATGAATATTGAGCACAGATTTCATAATCATTCCTAAAGGAGATGATACAGCAAATGAGGATGAGGTAAATATATCATAACTGGTAATTCTACAGACTAGACAAATAATATGACTTGTCAGATTGAAGAGGTATGTTGAGTTCCAGCAAGAAAAAAATAAAAAGCAATTCATACTTTGAAACACGAGAGTAAAATGGCCCAATTCTAAATGCAAACGGAAATTTTAAAAGCAGAAAGGAAAGACAGATAACCTACAAAAGAGCAGCAAACCAGATGGACATCAGATATCTCAACAGCAGTGAGATAGAACAGGAAGTGATGAAATGGAATCTCTAGTTGGCCAAGAATTTTATAACCACTCAAGAAATGAGACCAGATGGAATAAAAGCCAGAAAATAATGAAAACTGTCTTCAAATAACTGAAAACTCTTATCACCAACTGAAATACATAAGAATAAAGACTAAATTGATTCATCTTTGGAAAATGCTGAGTTTACCAATGAAAAATTCCCCAAAGAAAATAAATAATGGATTTACTTAATGGAAAATGAATTTGAACTCACAAGGAAGGACTGGAGTATAAGAAGCAAAGAAACTGTTAAATGTGACCAAACCTAACACATTAACTTTAATAACAGTAACAGTAATAAAGAGTAAGTTTTAGGTGTTAAAAAAAAGTAGAAGTGAAATAGTTGATAGCAGTAACAAGAAAAAGAGAAGTATGGATACATTTATATTTTACATTTGATTTTGCTTTTTGGTCAAGTGGGCACATTAGAAATTTAAGTAAACAACTAAAAGAATATAAATACATCTAAACAAGTATATAGGAGAAAAGGAAAAATTTTAAAATTAATGCAATTAGAAGTAGAGAAAATACAGAAAGGAAAAAGAAGAGTAAATAAATATTATAACAAATAGACATAATAATAGAGAGAAAACTATAAATAGGTAGAATCAAAATAAACAAAAATGATTACATTTTTTCCATTATAAAAGAGTAGGAAAGAAACCTTAGATTGAGTTTTAAAAGCCTAGCTTTGTGCTGTTTCTAACAGAAAACATCTGAAGTTTAAGATACAGGAATGTTGAAAGTAAGCTAAAGACTAGGCAAAATACAAAGTTTTGGAAAAAGAGGGTCATTACATTTTGTCATTATTAAAAAAAATCATCAGCAATATGCAATATATCTGAACTCTTGATAAAATATTCCTTTGAGTATATTTTAAGATTATACACACACATAAAAATGGACAGAATTATTAGGTTGGACCAATTGAAACTGCCATAATTGTAGGTCAGTACTGTTAAATAACAACCATTTCATATGATTCAACCAAAAAAATTGAAAACGTGATAATGAGACTTTTAAAAAGATACATTTTATAAATATTATTAGACTGAATGAAAAAAGTTTCTAAGGAAATAGAAAAACAGCATAAAACAAGCTTATGCAAAAACAAAAATCATTCCTGATCCAAGATGGCGGATTAGGAGCAGCTCAGGATTGCAGCTCCCAGTGAAAGTGCAGAGGGTGAGTGGACGCCGCATTTCCAGATGGATTTTTATTACCCCCAGACCAGGAGATTCCCAGGCGGAGCAGCCCCACGGGTC
>CAUYQU010007017.1:0-28245 GCA_963574635.1 Cheracebus regulus | reverse complement strand
ATTCTCAAAAGGTAGTGATTCAAGCAGATCTGGAGGCAAAACATCCACTACAGTGAGGAACATCAGTACATGAATGAAGGCCAGGTGACAGCTGATCAGGTCATGGGGCTTAGGTTTGTGATGCTGAAGGAATGTGAAAATATGGAAGAAAAGACATAAGATGTTGGCTAAAAGTCCAATGGCAGTTTGGGACAAAAAGGCATTTTTAAGCACAAGGTATGTGGAAAGTGTGTTCATCTTAATGGCAAAGAAACGTGTTTCCTAAGCTGGGAAAAAATAAATTTCACATTACCAATGTCTTTTTCTTTAGTGATCCATATGACCATTACCATTGTAATTTTAGCCACTACTTTTTGATAGCTCTATCTCATATATATTTTGCATACTCCAGCCTCTGTGCTATATTCTACATCAAATAACTCATATACACAAAACATTGACACATCTATGCCTGTGTGGAGTGCACAATTTCTCAATTTCTTTTGTACCAAGGCCTCCCTTTCTAGAAATGATATTATTACTTTATATTTCCTCATTTTATATTAGCAGACAGAATTGTGAAAGACATAAAATTACTCAATGGGATTTGTACAGTTGAAGTGAATGGTAATCTAAAAAGACTAACTAAATTTCTGGCTTTCTCCAAGTTTACTGTCCATCCCTGAGATGTCTTATGGGACTCTCTTCCTCTCAGTACAAGATTATCACCACTCAATTGTCAAGAAAAAAAAATCACTACATTAATCACTTTATGAAAACCATGAGGTTGCATCCAAATAACCTATGTTGATCTTTTTCCTGAGATGTCACTTACTACAGGGATACTCTCATATGCCCAGAAAAAAATACCCTCTCTAATAAAGAAGATAATTCCCCTCGGGTTTTCTCAGAATATCTCCAATACCAGAATATCTTGTAAACTTTTACAAAACAATTCTGCAGTTGCTATCTCATGTTACCTAGCTTGAATTCAGGAATCATATTTTAGCAATTGAATTTAATCCGGGACTTAGAACAGTTTAGCTTCATGATATGGGGAAATAGAAACCACCATATTCACTCAGATTCCTATGAGATGAGAGTGTGTCCAACTCTATATTACAGGTCACTTGTCACTCTACTGTCCCATAAGTATACATATGTGGGCAATGCCGAATTTTTGACAATTTGCATTTCTGCCTAATCATCAGGAATTAATGGCTGGGGTAAAAATTGCCCTAAAGCTGCATCATGTATATGATTTTACGTATTTTAGTGTCTATATGATGGCACAGTTGGTTAAGTAATTTTTCCAAAGTCTTACCTAATAAGGGAATACATTTATTTTAGCTGCAAGAACCAAACAACAGAGAGTTCCTAGCATTATACATTGGCATCCTCAGCACAGTTTGGTTCTACTAGCAATTTGGAACCAGAAACAATTGTGGGATCACATTCAATTAATAGCTTAATGTTCTTCAAATATTAACCTCACACTCCAGTACCACTAACAGACTAGTTGGATATGGACTACTAATACGTGTACAACGTTTTATTAACTACCTTTATGCAACTTTATTACTATATTTTCTAAGATACAAGACAAATATTAGAAACAGACAGTACAAATAATTACGTAAAATGACATGGATAATAATGTTAGTATTTTTCTTCTCTTACTAGCAACAGATATTCAGCTCATCCCCTCTAATTCATGTCCTTTACTCTGTAAGTAACCATCACACACTAAAAAAGACTTGATTTTCTGGAATATGAAATGATGTGTTTCTCCATAACAATCTGCAGGGCATGGCTACTGAGCCAGGCCAGGAAAGAATCATGGTCCCTTCAGATTATGGTGTAAAAATAATTGATTTTCGTTACTCATTTTTATCATGCACTAAAAAAATTATCTGAAATGCCAGAACTAAACTGAGAGCTGCTTTTCACATATCAAAAAAGTTATTGTATCTTGCCCACATTTTGACATTTAGAAACAAAAAAATAATAATTCTGGCAACTTCATTATGAAAAAATTGTGGGATTTGCAAAAATAGGTTAACAAACTAGGAGTAATAAAACCAAAGCACTATCAATGTGAAGTGACTTATATTTTGATCAGAGTGCCATAAAGAATTGAGTTATATTCTTTACATTAAAAAATTCAAAATCCAAATGCACATTTTAGCTCTCACTGTGTGAAGTGACAACTAGAGATGGCCAGGGCTGAGGATGAAGCCCTGACTATCATTTTTTCCTTCTGTTTTGAGTTAAACTTACTCCATTTTGTGGGCTTTCCTTGTGGGAAACAGACAATGGGAGGGCACCATCCCTACTGGAATCAGACATCGCTAACTTGTCAATTTTGACAGAAAAAGTGAAATATGCTTATCATATTATGAATACAAGTATCAATAAGCACATTGCACATTTGAAACTTTCAGACATGTATGGATACAAAATTTACATAATTTTTTATATAAAATATTTGCAATGAATTATTTTTCATACTAAAAAATGTTACTCTTAACACTTTAGTCTAATACAGTTTAGCATATTAATAAAATATTAAATATAAAAGTTGAATTGCAGTACTTGCAATTATGCTTAATATTACAAGGTTCTATACCTTTGATGTAGATATTAACTATACAAAATATAATAGATGGCATAATCAACATTTCCAAACACAGTATAACAACCAGAGAAGTCTCTATATTAGCATTCATGTAACATAATAGAACAAAATAATTTTCATGGTCATTTGCTAAAAGTTAAGTAATGTAAAATGTTGAAAAGTAATCTCATGTTTTATGATATCTTAATTTTAAATGGTTATACATAATATAAATATACTAAGGTATTTTTAAATTTAAAAGAACAAGGAAGAATGACGAACTTCTTCAGAATTAGTTCAGATGACTTGTTATGAAATATAAAATTTCACCTAAGAACATAGTAAATTAAACTAAGAAAAATAAAATACAATTGCAACTCAAATACAATACTACAAAATTACCAAGATTCTTTTAAACTTAACACATTTATGCCCTCATAAGGTTCATAAAACTCATCTTCTTTTTTTGGATTTATGTACTGTACTTAATTATTATTCATGGGAATATGAATTATGAGAAGACAACTCTTCAGCTCTTCAATAAAAAACATCCTGCCTCATTCTATTACTCACCTGTGCCTTGCTCTTTCACTGTTAATAATGCTGACAGACATTTACCCAGATAAGTCCTAGAGAGAGTCCGCATATGAAGGATGAGGCTCACAATATATCACTAGAAGAAAACAATGTCATCAGCTCATCTTTCTCCTGGGATATAATTTTTATGTCAACTGAAGAAGGAGACAAGACCTAGACTTGGAACTTGTGGAAAAGAATGTCACCAAAGGGAAAAAGGAAATTATCTAATTTTGGAAAACACAATAGTAACAGCTGTGCTCCAAACTTTTTCATATGTGAGCTCATCTACTTTGGCCCAGTGGATTCCATGTCCTCAGTACTTGTAAACAATACATGTCTCCCAGTAATCCAACCTTCAAAATGAGCAAAATGCAAAGTCAAGTTTCCCAGTGTGTCCCTGCCATTCCAGTGATTCACAGTGTTCTTCAGATATGTCACTCAGTGGTCTTTAGTGGTGTCTTCCCTTTGTGGAAGTCAGCAAAATGTTACTTCTATAAGATCTACACAGACAAAGTTTTCCAAAGGATACATCTATAGCCAGAAGAGCAGATATGGGGAGCAAATGTGGATTGCTTCTCATTCCCACCCCTCCATTACTTTATCCAGGTGCATTTATTGAGAACAGAAGGATTTCTTTATTCCAACTACTGTGAGTTTTTAGTGAGTCTGTGTCTCTGTGCTGTTATCTTAAAAATGCTTCCCATTTCCCATCTCCTTAGGTTTAACAGAAAGGCTAGAAGGGATGGGAGTTGCTTATGTCCCTTCCCTCACATGGAGGACTCCCATGGTCTAAAGTTGAATATTTTCCTTCTCCCACGTTGAAAACTAGAAGAGTCTGAAGATCTGTATTTCCCTTACCTCAGCTTAGTTAACCTCTGACAAAACCCCAGTATGTTCAACTCTGCTAAAACAGTTTTACTGACAGCAGAACTTCGTAAGAACAGAGTACACTGAGTGACTTTTAAAATGGGTGACTTTCCCTTCCCTGTGCCAGAAACGGGATGAGATTTTTCTACCTATATGTGAGAATCTGGTGAGGCTTCTGAAGATAAAACTCTCAGAAGTGAAAAGGAGGACCTACAGCTGGCCCCCCTGCAGTTAACTCTTAACCTTGTCCACTCTCAGGCTTCAGCCAGTCCTCAATTACAGTGTAGCTTTCCTACCTTAGTAGTGATTGTTACTGAAGATTTCCTCTTATGGGTTTCTCCTCTGGCATGTTGTAATTATCTGTATTTGTATGTCTTTCTGTACAGTTAGATGGCAGAAGTGTAGCTGATGACCTCATTTTTAAAATTTTGTTTTTAATAGACTCCATAATTGTCCATATAGATGAGCTAGTTTTACCCTGTGGATAATCAAATTACAGGACTTATATTCATCATGTCATACATTTATTAATTTGTGATGAGAACATTCAGAATTCTCTCTTCTAGCTGTTTTAATATATATAATACAAAAATTTTAACCACTGTCACCCTACTGTGCCCTGGAAGAGATCCGTCCTACTAAATATAACTTTGTGCTCATCAACCAGTCATTATCT
Source organism: Cheracebus regulus (assembly GCA_963574635.1). Taxonomy (NCBI): domain Eukaryota; kingdom Metazoa; phylum Chordata; class Mammalia; order Primates; family Pitheciidae; genus Cheracebus; species Cheracebus regulus. The sequence continues at coordinate 23,527 of CAUYQU010007017.1, read as the reverse complement.
TTTGATACCTGGCTTATTTCACTTAACACAATGCCCTTCAGTTTCATTCATGTTGCTGCAAATGACAGAATCTTACCATTTTTATGACTGGATAGTATTTGGTTGTGAATATGTGCCACATTTGTAAATTTATTTATCCACTGATAAACACTTAAGTTGATTTTACGTCTTAGCAATTGTAAATACTACTAGATATGGAAGTGGAGATGTCTCATCAATATACTGATTACAGTTTGTGGAATATATACCCAGCATTGGAATTGCTGAATCATTTGGTAGTTCTAATGTTATTTTTGGGGACACTTTATACGTCTTTTCCTAATGGCTGTACTAATTTAAATTTAAATTTCCACCAACAGTGTATAAATGTTTCTCTTTATTCACATCCATACTGGCATTTGTAATTTTTAAAAAAATTATACCCATCCTAAGTGAGATAAGATAATGTCTCATTGTGTTTATGATTCATGTTTCCCTGATGATTGGTGATGTATCTTGTAAAACTTCCTTTTCAATACACGTGGATTTTATTTCATTCTCATAATTAATTTATCTTGCTATGACTTCAGTACTATGTTGAATAGAAGTAATGAACGCAGACATTCTTGCCTTGTTCTTAATCTCACAGAAAAGACTTATTTATTTATTTATTCATTCATTCATTTATTATTTTTGAGAGAGAATCACATTTGGTTGATCAGGCTGGAGTGCAGTGGTGTGATCTCCACTCACTGCAACTTCTGCCTCCTGGGTTCAAGCAATTATACTCTCTCAGCCTCCTGAGTAGCTGGGACTACAGGGGCCTGCCACGACGCTCGCCTAATTTTTGTATGTTTACTAGCAATGGGGTTTCACCTTGTTGGTCAGGACAAGGCTTATTTTTTACCACTGTGTATAATGTTAACTGTGGAGTTTTAAATAAACATTTTTTCTTGTGTTGAAGTAGTTTTTGTGTTTGTCTAGTATTTTTAGTAATTTTTTTCTCTTTTTGAAAATTATACCTTCAGTTCTAGGATACATACTCAGAATATACAGGTTTGTTACACAGGTATACATGTGTCACGGTGGTTTGCTGCACCCATTAACCTGTCATCTAGGTTTTAAGAATTGCATGCATTAGTTATTTCTCCTAATGCTGTCCCTCCCCTTGGGCCTCACTTGCTGACAGGCTCCAGTGTGTGATGTTCCCCTCCCTGTTTCCATGTGTTCTCATTGTTCAGCTTCCACTTATGAGTGAAAACATGTGGTGTTTGGTTTTCTGCTTCTGTGTTAGTTTCCTGAGAATGATGGTTTCTAGCTTCATTCATGTCCCGGAAAAAGACATAAACTCATTCGTGTTTAGGGCTACATCATATTCCATGGTGTATATATACCACATTTTCTTTATGCGATCTGTCAATAGATGGTCAATTGGGTTGGTTCTAAGTCTTTGCTATGGTAAATAGTGCTGCAAAAAGCATACATGTGCATGAGTCTTTGTAGTAGAATGATTCATAATCCTTTGGGTATATACCCAGTAATGGGATTGCTGAGTCAAGTGGTTTTTCTGGTTCTAGATCCTTGAAAAATCGCCATACCATCTTCCACAATGGTTGAACTAATTTGTACTCCCACCACAGTGTAAAAGCATTCTTATTTCTCCACATCCTCTCCAGCATTTGTTGTTGCCTGCCTTTTAATGATTGCCATTCTAACTGGCATGAGATGGTATCTCATTATGGTTTTGATTTGCATTTCTCTAGTTACCAGGGATGATTTATATGTTTGTTGGCCACATAAATGCCTTCTTTTGAGAAGTTTCTGTTCATATCTTTTGCCTACCTTTTGATGGGGTTGTTCGTTTTGTTTTGTTTCGTTGTAAATTTATTTAAGTTCCTTGTAGAGTCTGGATATTAACCCTTTGTCAGATGGGTAGATTGCAAAACTTTTCTCCCATTCTGTAGGTTGCCTGTTCACTCTGATGATAGTTTCTTTTGCAGTGCAGAAACTCTTTAGTTTAATTAGATACAATTTGTCACTTTTGGCTTCTATTGGAATAGCTTTTGGTGTTTTAGTCATGAGGTCTTTGCTTGTGTCTATGTCATGAATGGTATTGCCTAGATTTTCTTCTAGCGTTTTTATCGTTTTAGGTTTTACATTTAATTTTTTAATTCATTTTTAGTTAATTTTTGTGAAAAGGTGTAAGGAGGGGTCCAGTTTCAGTCTTCTCCATATGGCTAGCCAGTTCTCACAGCACGATTTATTAAATAGGGAATCCTTTCCCCATTGCTTGTTTTTGTCAGATATGTCAAAGATCAGATGGTGGTAGATGTGTGGTGTTATTTCTGTGGTCTCCATTCTGTTCCATTGGTTTATATGTCATTTTGGTGCCAGTACCATGCTATTCTGGTTACTGTAGCCTTGTAGTTTAGTTTGGAGTTAGGTAGCATGATGCCTCCAGCTTTGTTCTTTTCACTTAGGATTGTCTTGGCTATACGGGCTCTTTTTCAGTTTTATAAAAAAGTTAAAGTAGTTATTTTTCTAACTCTGTGAAGAGAGTCAATGGTAGCTTGATGGAAATAGCATTAAATCTATAATTTACTTTGGGCATTATGGTAATTTTTATGATATTGATCCTTTCCATACATGAACATGTAATGTTTTTCCATTTGTTTGTGTCTTCTGTTATTTCCTGGAGCAGTGGTTTGTAGTTCTCCCTGAAGGGGTCCTTTACATCACTTGTAAGTTGTATTCCTAGGCATTTTATTCTCTTTGTAGCAATTGTGAATGGGAGTTCATTCATGAGTTGGCTTTCTGTCTATTATGGCTGTAAAGGAATGCTTGTAATTTTTGTACATTGATTTTGTATTCTGACAGTTTGTTGAAGTTGCTTATCAGCTTAAGGAGTTTTGGGGCTGAGACAATGGGGTTTTCTAAATAATCAAGTTGTCTGCAAACAGAGACAATTTGATTTCCTCTTTTCCTATTTGAATACCTTTATCACTTTCTCCTGCCTGATTGCTCTGGCCAGAACTTTCAATACTATGCTGAATAATAGTGGTGAGAGATGGCATCCTCATCTTGGGCCTGTTTTCAGAGGGAATGTTCCCAGCTTTTGCTCATTCAGTATGATATTGGCTATGCGTCCGTCATAAATAGCTCTTATTATTTTGAGATATGTTTCATCAATACCTAGTTTATTGAATATTTATAGCATAAAGGAGTGTTGAATTTTATTGAAGGCCTTTTCTGCATCTATTGAGATAATCATGTGGTTTTTGTCATTGGTTATGTTTATGTGATGGATTACCTTTATTGATTTGCATTTATGAAACCAGCCTTGCACCCCAGGGATGAAGCCAAGTTGATTGTGGTGGAGAAGCTTTTTGATGTTCTGCTGAATTAGGATTGCCAGTATTTTACTGAGGATTTTCTCACTGATGTTCTTCAGGGATATTAGCCCGAAATTCTGTTTTTCTTGTTGTGTCTCCGATGGGTTTTGGTATCAAGATAATGCTGACCTTATAAAATGAGTTAGAGAGGATTCCTCCTTTTTCTATTTACTGTTTGGAATAGTTTCAGAAGAAATGTTAAGAGTTCCTCTTTGTACCTTTGGTAAGATTTAGCTGTGAATTCATTTGGTCCTGCATTTTTTTTGGTTGGTAGACTATTAATTACTGCCTCAATTTCAGACCTTGTTATTGGTCTATTCACAGATTTTTCTTTTCCCTGGTTTAGTGTTCTGATGGTGTATGTGTCCAGGAATTCATCTGTTTCTTCTAGATTTTCTAGTTTATATGCAAAGAGGTGTTTATGGTATTCTCTGATGGTAGTTTATATTTTTGTGGGATCAGTGGTGATATTCATTTATCATTTTTTATTGTGTGTATTTGATTCTTCTTTTTTTTATTAGTCTAGCTGTCAGTCTATTTTGTTAATCTTTTTAAAAAACTAGCTCCTGTATTCATTAATTATTTGAAGGATTTTTCTCTACCCACTTCAGTTCTCTCTGACCTTAGTTATTTCTTATATTCTGCTAGCTTTAGAATTTATTTGTTCTTGCTTCTCTAATTCTTTTAATTGTGATCTTTAGGTGTCGATTTTAGATTTTTCCTGCTTTCTTCTGTGGGCATTTAGTGCTATAAATTTCCCTGTAAACACTGTCTTACTGTGTCCCAGAGATTCTGGTACTTTGTGTCTTCATTCTCACGGATTTCAAAGAACTTATTTATTTCTGCCTTAATTTTGTTATTTATCCAGTAGTCATTCAGAGCACGTTGTTCAGTTTCCATGTAGTTGGGTGATTTTGAGTGAGTTTCTTATTCATGAGTTCTAATTTGATTGCACTGTGGTCTGAGAGGCTGTTTATTATGATTTCCATTCTTTTCTATTTGCTGAGGTGTTTTTTTACTGCCAATTGTGTGGTCAATTTTAGAATAAGTGTGGTGCAGTGCTGAGAAGAATGTATATTCTGTTGATTTAGGGTGGAGAATTCTGTAGATGTCTATAAGGTCCGCTTGGTCCAGAGCTGAGTTCAAGTCCTGAATATCTTGTTAATGTTCTGTCTTGTCGATCTGTCTAATAATGACAGTGGAGTGTTAAAGCCTCCCATTATTATCGTGTAGGAGTCTAGACCTCTAAGAACTTGCTTTATGAATCTGGGTGCTCCTGTATTGGGTGCATACATATTTAGGATACTTAGCTCTTCTTGTTTCATTTATCCCTTTACCATTATGTAATTCCCTTCTTTGTCTTATTTTATCTTTTTTGGTTTAAAGTCTGTTTTATCAGAGACTAGAATTGCAATTCTTGCATGGTATATATTCCTCTATCCCTTTATTTTGAGCCTATGTGTGTCTTTGCACATGAAATGAGTCTCTTGAATACAGCACACCTATCAGTCTTAACTCTTTATCCAATTTGCCATTCTGTGTCTTTTAATTGGGCCATTTAGCCCATTTATCTTTAAAGTTAATATTGTTATGTGTGAATTTGATCCTGTCATCATGATGCTAGCTGGTTATTTTGTAAATTAGTTGATGCCGTTTCTTCATAGTGTCATTGGTCTTTATGTTTCTGCAGTGGCTGGTACTGGTGTTTCCTTTCCATATTTAGTGCTTCCTTCTGAAGCTCTTGTAAGGCAGGCCTGGTGGTGACAAAATTCCTCAACATTTCCTTGTCTGTAAAGGATTGTATTTCTCCTTCCCTTATGAAGCTTAGTTTGGCTGGATATTAAACTCTGGGTTGAAAATTCTTTTATTTAAGAGTGTTGAATATTGGTCCCAATGTGTTCTGGCTTGTAGGGTTTCTGCAGAGAGATCCACTGTTAGAATGATGGGATTCCCTTTGTAGGTAACCTGACCTTGCTCTCTGGTTGCCTTTAACATTTGTTTTTTCTTTATTTCAACCTTGGTGAATCTGACAATTATGTGTCTCAGGGTTTCACTTTTCAAGGAGTATCTTAGTGGTATTCTCTGTATTTTCCTGATTTGAATGTTGACCTGTCTTGCTAGGTTGAGGATGTTCTCCTGGATAATATTCTGAAGTGTGTTTTCCAACTTTGTTCCGTTCTTCCTGTCACTTTCAGGTACACCAATCAATTGTAGGTTTGGTGTTTTCACATAGTACCATATTTCTTGGAGGCTTTTTTCATTCCTTTTTATTCTTTTTTCTCTAATCTTATCTTCACACTTTATTTCATTAAGTTGATCTTCAAACTCTGATATCCTTTCTTCTGCTTGCTTGATTTGGGTATCGAAACTTGTGTATGCTTCATGAAGTTCTCATGCTGTGTTTGTCAGCTCCATCAGGTGATTTATGTTCTTCTCTCAACTGGTTATTCTAGTTAGCAGTTTCTGCAAACTTTTGTCAAGGTCCTTAGCTTCCTTGTATTGGACAAGCCGAGGAATGGCTTTCCTTGGCTAGGGGAGGGAATTCCTCAACCTCTTGCACTTCTTAGAACATGCTTTTTTAGCTCAGAGAAGTTTGTTATTACCCACCTTCTGAAGCCTATTTTTGTTAATTTGTCAAACTCATTCTCCATCCTGTTTTGTTGCCTTGCTGGAAAAGTGCTGTGATCCTCTGAAGGAGAAGAGGCATTCTGGTTTTGGAATTTTGAGCATTTTTGGGCTAGTTTTTCCTTATCTTCATGGATTTATTTACCTTTGATCTTTGATGCTAATGACCTTCAGATGGGTTTTTTGCATGGGTGTACTTTTTGTTGATGTTGATGTTCTTCCTTTCTGTTTGTTAGTTTTCTTTCTAACAGTCATGCCCCTCTTCTGGAGGTCTGCTATAGGTCCACTCCCTCTTTGCCTGGGTATCACCAGCAGAGGCTGCAGAACACCAACAGATTGCTGCCTTCTCATTCTTCTAGAAGCTTCAGCCCAGAGGATCACCCACCAGATGCCAGCCAGAGCTCTCCTGTATGATGTGTCTGTCAACCCCTGCTGGGAGTTGTCTCCTAGTCAGAAGGCACAGGGATCAGGGACCCACTTGAAGAGGCAGTCTGTCCCTTAGCAGAGCTCAAGCATGGTGCTGGGTGATCTGCTGCTCTCTTCAGAGCTGGCAAGCAGGAATGTTTAAGTCTGCTGAAGCTGTGCCCACAGCCACCCCTTCCCCCAAGTGCTCTGTCCCAGGAAGATGGAAGTTTTTCTATAAGCCCCTGACTGGGGCTGCTGTCTTGATTTCAGAGGTGTCCCACCCAGTGAAGAGGAACCTAGAGAGTCAGTCAGGCTACAGTGGCTTTAGCATGCTGTGATGGGTTTCACACCCTCTGAACTTTCTGGTGGCTTTGTTTACACTGTGAGGGGAAAACTGCCTACTCAAGCCTCAGTAATTGCAGATGCCCCTCTTTCCACCATGCTCCAGTGTCCCTGGTTGACTTCAAACTGCTCTTCTGGCAGTGAGAATTTCAAGCCAATGGATCTTAGCCTCCTGGGTTTCCATGAGGGTGAGGGATACCCACTGAGCAAGATTACTTTGCTCCCTGACTCAGTCCCATTTCTAGAGAAGTGAACAACTCTGTCTTGCTTGGATTCCAGGCCCCACTCTGGTAAGAAAAAAAAAACTGCAGCTAGCTCAATGTCTGCCTAAATGGCCTCCCAGTTTTGTGCTTGAAACTCAGGGCCCTGGTGGTGTAGGTACCAGAGGAAATCTCCTGGTCTACAGGTTTGGAAAATCATGGAAAAGCATAGTATCTGGGCCATATAGCACTGTCCCTCATGGCACAGTCCCTCATGGCTTTCCTTGGCTAGGGGAGGGAGTTCCTTGACCCCTTGCACTTCTTAGAAGAGGTGATGCCCCACTCAGCTTTTGCTAGCCTTCTGTGGGCTGCATCCACTGTCTATCCAGTCCCAGTGCGATGAGCCATGTACCTCAGGTGGAAATGCAGAAGTCACCTGCCTTCTGCATTGGTCACACTGGAAGCTGCAAACCACAGCTGTTCCCATTTGGCCATCCTGCAGGATCCTCTATTAATAATTTTGACATAAAAATGTGTTGAATTTTGTCAAATTCTTTTTTATATCAATTGAAATAATCATATATTTTTTTCTTCATTCTGTTAATGTGGTGTATTTAATTAATGAGCCAACTTTGCTTTTTAGTAATAAACTTAACTTAATCATGGTGTATAATCCTATTAAAAAGTTGTTTTTGGGTTTCCTAGCAGGCTTTTGAGAATTTTTGAATCAATCGTCATAAGGGACTTTGGTCTGTATTTTTTTTTATATACTCATAGTGTTTTGTATCAGGGTAATGCCAGCCTCAAAAAACGAAGTGTTTGGTTCTATTCAACTTTTTGGAAACATTCAGGAAGATTGTTGCTAATTATTTAAATGATCAGTAAAATTTATCAGTAAAGTCATCTGGTCCTATGCTTTTCTTTGTCTGAGAAATTTGAATAATGATTCAACCTGCTTACTAATTAGTTACAGCTTTATTCTGATTTTCTATTTTTCCAGAGTTGACATTGGCAGGCAATATGTTTCTCAGATTGTTTCATTTTATTAAGGTTATCCAACTGGTGTTCAGGTGTTCATAATATTGTTTTATGTTTTTTTATTTCTATAAAATAAGTGGTAATATTTCCATTTTTGTTCTTTCAGTTATGTACTTTCTCTTTCTTTTTTGTTTGTTTTGGTTATTTTGCTAGAGGTATGTCAACTTTGTTTATCTTTTGCACTGACCATTAGTCTTTTTTTATATAGTTTTATAATCTTTATTTCATTTACCTTGGGGTATGGTCTTTATTATTTTTTTCTTACATTAGACTTGGATTCAGTTCTTTTTAAATACTTTCTTAAGGCATAAAGTTATGATGTTGATTGAGGACTTTTCTTTGTTGTATTGTAAGCATTCACAGTTATACTTTTCTTTTTTAGCATTTGTTTCACAGTATCCCATATATTTTGCTGTGTTTTGCTTTTATGTTCATTTGTATCAAGATAATTGTGTAGATTTCCTTGTAATTTTTTTTGGACCTATCAGTTCTTTCAGTGTGTTATATAATTTCATGTTTTTGAGTTTCCTGTTTTTCATTCTGCTGTCAATTTTTGAGATTTCTACCACTGTATTCAAAAGAAATACTTTATATAATTTCAAGAATATGTAAACTATTAAGACTCCTGTATTATATAATTATAATTATATAATTTCAAGAATATGTAAGCTATTAAGACTCCTGTAATCCAGCATATAATTTATTTGGAATAATGTACAAATAATAAATAATGTACAATAGAAAACAAATGTATTCTAGAGTATTTTTATTTTAAATTTGTATTATTATTTATTTATTTTAGAAAAAGCTTCTCTTATTTTACATTTTCTTTCTCTACCTTTACATGTAGTAGTAATCAACTTTGTGTGGTGAAAGGAAGAGCATTCATTAAGGGCCTGAACTTGTTCAGGATAAGCCCGAGTTGCAATCTTGCGCTTATTACTCTATAAACTATCTGTGTCAGAAGGAAACTATTTAAACGTGCCAAGGCTCTAACTCCTCATCAGCAAAATGGGGATAATAACACTGCTTATTTCATAGGACCATTGTGAAGATTAAATTAGAAGAATGAGGCAAAGAGCCTAGCAGAGTGGATGGCAACAGAGAGAAGACCTTTAGAGAGTCACATATGCTTAAACAAAATGAAAGATAAAAGATGGATCACCTGGCAGATTGGTTCTGATTTGGAAGCTTATTCTGATTTATGAATGAAGATTGAACTCTATTTTTATTTATTTATTCATTCATTTTATCAATATGGGTTGATGAATTTTTTTTATATATATACTTTAGGTTCTGGGGTACATGTGCAGATTATTCAGGATTGTTGCAAAGGTACATATATGGCAAGGTGGTTTGCTGCCTCCATCCCCCCATCACCTGTATCTGGCATTTCTCCCCATGTTATCCCTCCCCAATCTCCCCACCCCTCACTGTGCCTCCCCTAGCCCTCCCCCTCAAACAGACCCCAGTGTGTGATGCTCCCCTCCCTGTGTCCATGTGTTCTCATTGTTAAAATCCTGCCTATGAGTAAGAACATGCAGTGTTTGATTTTCTGTTCTCTTGTCAGTTTGCTGAGAATGATGGTTTCCAGATTCATCCATGTCCCTGCAAAGGATATGAACTCATCCTTTTTTATGGCTGCATAGTATTCCATGGTGTATATGTGCCACATTTTCTTTATCCAGTCTATCATTGACGGGCATTTGGGTTGGTCCCAGGCCTCTGCTATTGTAAACAGTGCCACAAAGAACACATGTGTGCATGTGTCTTTGTAATAGAACGATTTATAATCCTTTGTAACGGGATTACTGGGTCAAATGGAATTTCTATTTCTAGATCCTTGAGGAATCACCACACTGTCCTCCACAGTGGTTGAATTAATTTACACTCCCACCAATAGTGTAAAAGTGATCCTTTTTCTCCACATCCTCTCTGGCATCTGTTGTTTCCAGATTTTTAAATGATCACTATTCAAACTGGCCTGAGATGGTATCTCAGTGTGGTTTTGATTTGCATTTCGCTAATGACTAGTGATGATGAGCATTTTTTATGTTTGTTGGCTATATAAATGTTTTCTTTTGAAAAGTGTCTGTTCATATCCTTTGCCCCCTTTTGAATGGGTTTGTTTGTTTTTTCCTTGTAAATCTGTTTTATTTCTTTGTAGATTCTGGATATTAGCCCCTTGTCAGATGGGTAGATTGCAAATTTTTTTTCCCATTCTGTTAGTTGCTGGTTCACTCTGATGATTGTTTCTTTTACTGTGCAGAAACTCTTAAGTTTAATTAGATCCTATTTGTCTATTTTGGCTTTTGATGGCCATTGCTTTTGGTGTTTTAGTCCTGAAGTCCTTTCCTATGCCTATGTCCTGAATGGTATTGCCTAGGCTTTCTTCTGGGATTTTTATGGTGTTAGGTCTTATGTTTAAATCTTTAATCATCTGGAGTTAATTTTAGTGTGAGGTAACAGGAAGGAGTCCAATTTCTGCACATGGCTAGCCAGTTTTCCCAATGCTGTTTATTAAACAGGAAATCATTTCCCCATTGCTTGTTTTGTCAGGTTTGTCAATGATCAAATGGTTGTAGATGTGTGGCATTGCCTCAGAGGCCTCGTTTCTGTTCCATTGGCCTATATCTCTGTTTTGGTATCAGTACCATGCTGTTTTGATTACTGTAGCCTTGTAGTATAGTTTGAAGTCAGGTAGCGTGGTGCTTCCAGCTTTGTTTCTTTTGCTTAGGATTGCCTTGGCTATGTGGGCTCTTTTTTGGTTCCACATGAAGTTTAAGTTGGTTTTTTCCAGTTCTGTGAAGAGGGTCATAGGTAGCTTGATGGGAATAGCATTGAATCTATAAATTACTTTAGGCAGTATGGCCATTTTCAAGATATTGATTCTACCTAACCATGACCATGGAATGTTTTTCCATCTCTTTGTGTCTTCTCTTATTTCCTTGAGCTGTGGTTTGTAGTTCTCCTTGAAGAGGTCCTTTACATTGCTTGTTAGTTGTATTCCCAAGTCTTTGCAGCAATTGCAAATAGGAGTTCACTCTTGATTTGGATCTCTCTTTGTCTGTTATTGGTATATAGGAATGCTTGTGACTTCTGCACATTGATTTTGTATCCTGAGACTTCGCTGAAGTTGCTTATCAGTTTAAGAAGATTTTGGGCTGAGACAATAGGGTATTCTAAATATACAATTGTGTCATCTGCAAATAGAGGCAATTTGACTTTCTCCTTTCCTAATTGAATAAACCTTATTTCTTTTTCTTGCCTGATTGCTCTGGCTAGAACTTCTAATACTATATTGAATAGGAGTGGTGAGAGAGGGCATCCTTGTTTAGTGGCAGATTTTAAAGGGAGTGCTTCCAGTTTTTGCTCATTCTGTATGATACTGGCTGTGGGTTTGATGTAAATAGTTTTTATTATTTTGTGGTATGTTCCATCGATACCTAGTTTATTGAGAGTTTTTAGCATAAAGGGCTGTTGAATTTTGTCAAATACCTTCTCTGCATCTATTGAGATGATCATTTTTGTCTTTGGTTCTGTTTATGTGATGGATTATGTTTATAGACTTGCATATGTTGAACCAGCCTGGCATCCCCTGGATGAAGCCTACTTGATGGTGATGAATATACTTTTTGATATGCTATTGCAATCAGTTTGGTAGTATTTTATCGAAGATTTTTGCATCTACGTTCATCATGGATATTGGCCTAATGTTTTCTTTTTTTGTTGAGTCTCTGCCAGGTTTTGGTATCACGATGATGTTGGTCTCATAAAATGAGTTAGGGAGGAATCCCTCTTTTTGTATAGTTTGGAAAAGTTTTAGAAGGAATAGTACCAGCTCCTCTTTGTACATCTGGTAGAATTTGGCTGTGAACCCATCTGGATCTGGACTTTCTTTGGGTCGTAGGCTATTCATCGCTGCCTCAACTTTAGCCCTTGTTATCAGTTTATTCAGGGTTTCAACTTCTTCCTGGTTTAGTCTTGGGAGGGTGCAAGCGTACAGGAATTTATCCACTTCTTCCAGATTTACTGGTTTATGTGCATAGAGTTGTTTGTACTAATCTCTGATGGTGGTTTGTATTTCTGTAGAATCAGTAGTGATACCCCTTTATCATTTTTTATTACATCTATTTGATCCTTGTCTTTTTATTAATCTGGTCAGCAGTCTATTTTGTTGATCTTTTCAAAAAATCAGCTCCTGGATTTATTGATTTTTTTAAAGGGATTTTTGTGTCTCTATCTCCTTCAGTTCTGCCCTGATCTTAGTTATTTCTTGTCTTTGCTAGCTTTTGAGTTTTTTTTTTTTTATCTTGCTCCTCTAGCTCTTTCAATTTCAACAATAGGGTGTCAATTTTAGATCTTTCCTCACTTCTCATGTGAGCATTTATTGCTGTAAATTTCCCTGTAGACACTGCTTTGAATTTGTCCCAGAGAATCTGGTATGTTGTGTCCTCATTCTTGTTGGTTTTGAAGAACATCTTTATTTCTGCCTTTGATTGTTTGTCCTGTCGACGTTCAGGAGCCAGTTATTCAGTTTCCATGAAGTTGTGGGGATTTGAGTTAGTTTCTTAATCCTGAGTTCTAATTTGATTGCACTGTGGTCTGAGAGACTGTTTGTTATAATTTCCATTCTTTTACATTTGCTGAGGAGTGATTTACTTCCAATTATGTGGTCAGTTTTAGAGTAGCTGTGATGTGGTGCTGAGAAGAATGTATATTCTGTGGATTTGGGGTGGAGAGTTCTGTAAATTTCTATTAGGTACACTTGGTTCAGATCTGCATTCAAGTCCTGGATATCCTTGTTGATTTTCTGTCTCATTGATCTGTCTAATATTGACAGTGTAGTGTTAAAGTACCCCACTGCTATTGTGTGGGAGTCTAAATATCTTTGTAGGTTATTAAGAACTTGCTTTACGTATCTGGGTGCTCCTCTATTGAGTGCATATATATTTAGGATAGTTAGTTCTTCTTGTTGTATTGATCCTTTTACCATTATGTAATGCCCTTCTCTGTCTCTTTTGATCTTTATTTGAAGTCTGTTTTATCAGAGACTAAGATTGCAACCTCTGCTTTTTTTTTTTTTTTGCTCTCCATTTGCTTGGTAGATCTTCTTCCATCCCTTTATTCTGAGTCTAAGTGTGTCATTGCATGTGAAATGGGTCTCCTGAATAAAGCACACTGATAGGTCTTGAATTTTTATCCAACTTGCCAGTCTGTGTCTTTTGATTGGGGCATTTAGACCATTTACATTTAATGTTAATATTGTTATGTGTGAATCTGATCCTGCTGTTTTGTTACTGGTTTGTTTTGCCCATTGGTCAATGCAGTTTCTTCATTGCATCATTGGTCTTTACCATTCGGTTCATTTTTTCAGTGGCTCATACTGGTTGTTCCTTTCCATGTTTAGTGCTTCCTTCAGGAGCTCTTGTAAGAAAGGTCTGGTGGTGATAAAATCTCTCAGTAATTGCTTGTCTGTAAAGGATTTTATTTCTCCTTCATTTATGAAGCATAGTTCTGATGGATATGAAATTCTGGGTTGAAAGTTCTTTTCTTTAAGGATGTTGAATATTGGTCCCCACTCTCTTCTGGCTTGAGGGTTTCTGCTGAGACATCCGACGTGAGTTCTCTCTGGCTGCCCTTAGCATTTTTTCCTTCATTTCAACCCTGGTGAATCTGACAATTATGTGCCTTGTGGTTGCTCTTCTTGAGGAGTATCTTTGTGGTGTTCTCTGTATTTCCTGTATTTGAACGTTGGTCTGCCTTGCTGATTTGGGAAAGTTCTCCTGGATAATATCCTGAAGAGTGTTTCCCAGCTTGGATTCATTCTCCCCATCATCTTCAGGTACACTGATCAAGCATAGATTATGTCTTTTCACATAATCCCATATTTCTTAGAGGCTTTGTTCATTTCTTTTCAGTCTTTTTTCTCTAATCTTGCCTTCTCATTTTATTTCACTGAGTTGATCTTCAATCTCTGATATTCTTTCTTCTGCTTGATCAATTCAGCTATTAAAACTTGTGTATGCTCCACAAAGTTCTCATGCTGTGTTTTTTTAGCTCCATTGTGTCATTTATGTTCTTCTCTAGGCTGATTATTCTAATTAACATTTAATCTAACCTTTTTTCAAGGTTCTTAGTTTCTTTGCATTGGGTTAGAACATAATCTTTTAGTGCAGAGAAAACAGGCCTTCTGAAGCCTGTTTCTGTCAGTTCATCAAATTTATTCTCTGTCTTGTTTTGTTTCCTTGCTGACAAGGAGTTGTGATCTCTCAGGGGAGGAGAAGTGTTCTGGACTTTGATGATTTTATCCTTTTTACACTGATTTCTTCCCGTTTTCATGGATTTATCTATCTTTGATCTTTGAAGTTGGTTATTTTAGATGGGATCTCTGAGTGGACATCCTTTCTGTTAAAGTTGGGGTTATTACTCCTGTATGAGGCTTTTTTTTTTTTTCATGCAGGGTTCAGTGTGCTGCTTGAGACAGTATGTCCCTTGTCTGCCTGTGGAGGCACTGCTGGGCTGCCTCAGTCTCAGCCCAGCTGCTCTTTATTCCTCCCCTAGTTTCTGCTTACACAGATCAGATTAGTCCCACCTTCCCAAAGGCCAGCATCTTTCCCTCCGCCGGGCCTGCTTGTCCTGGATCAAGCTCAAAGTGATGTGTTAACTGTGAAACTCTCTTGCAAGGGGCTTCTGCTTGCTGGATCTTGTGGAGGTGGGACCTATCTGGCCATATCACCTGACTCTCCACTTTCAACTCTCCCTCCTTCTGTGGGACGGGCATTTCCATCCTGCAAGCCTTCTGGGTGTTAGTCACAGTCTCCTCCCAGGTCTGTGCCAACAACTCACAGCACTAGGCATGCCGCAGCAGTCGCCTGGGTCTATGTTGACAACTCGGAGTGGTTCTCAGCCAGGTGGCATTTTCCTGGACTGTAGCTGCAGGAGTCACGGGGTGAAGCACAGTATCTGTATCAGAGTACCGAGGGGATGAAGCACCCGATCCTCTGTGCCAGATGCACTCCCCGGATGGTGCAGAGCCCCACCTTGCCTTGGTTCACCCTCTTTGGGATACGCTTGCCACCTTTTTGGGTTAATCCGGCTGTTCAACAAGTTGCTTTGAAATGAACCTGATACTTCATTTGGAAATGTGGAGATCACTCTCATTCTGTGTCTCACTGGCTGGGAGCTGCACTCTGGAGAAGCTCCCTTTTGGCCATCTTGGTGGAAGTCCCCTAAATTTTAATTTTTAATTTTTGTGGATTGTTAGTAGGTTTTCTCTCTGGAAGATCGGTCCCATGTTGAATATATACATTAGATACACTATTCTAGATAAAAACTGGTGTTTTTTTTTCTTCCACAATGTAAATATGTCATGCTACTCTCTTCTGGCCTGTAAGGATTCCCCTGAAAAGTCTGCTGCCCGACATATTGGAGCTCCATTGTATGCTATTTGTTTCTTTTCTCTTGCTACTTTTAAAACTTTTTCTCTATGTTTGACTTTTGGGAGTTTAATTTTGAAATTTCTTGAGGTAGTGTTCTTTGAGTTAAATCTGCTTGGTGTTCTATAACCTTCTTGTGTTTGAATTGACACATCTCTAGGTTTGGAAAGTTCTCTGTTGTTACCGTTTTGAATAAAGTGTCAAGCCCATCTCTTTCTCTACCTCCTTTTAAAGGCCAATAACGGTAGGAGCTTCTCTTAAAGACTGTTTTCTAGATCATGTAGGTATGCATCATTGTTTATTCTTCTTTCCTTTTGTCTCCTCTGACTGTGTATTTTCAGATAGCCTATCTTCAGGCTAATTCTTTCTTCTGCTAGATAAATTCTCCTAGATACATTGCTACATTTTTCAATATATCAATTGCATTTTTCAAATCTAGAATTTCTGCTTGATTCTTTTTAATAATTTTAATTCCTTCATTGAATTTATCAAATGAAATTCTGAATTTCTTCTCTGTGTTATCTTTAATTTCTTTGAGTTTCCTCCACAGAGTTATCTTTAATAGTCCATCTGAATGGTCACGTATCTGTTTTTCCAGAATTTTTGTTGGTCCTTTCTTTACTTTGTTTGGTGAGGTCATCCTTCCCTGGATGATCTTAATGCTTATAGATGTTTGTCAGTTTCTGGGCATTTCAGAGTTAGGCAATTATTATACTCCTCACAGCCTGGGCATGTGTTTGTGCTTGTCCTTGGGAAGGCATTCCAGGTATTCATAGGGACTTAGATCCCGAGCCCAGTAATGCTGTGTTTCTCTCAAACTCATAGAGCTACCACCTTGAAGGTCTTGGATAAGATCTTAAAGAATTTTATGGATTACCTCACGGAGGCTTTTGTTCTTTTCCTTTTCTTTCTCTGAAAGAAATAGAATCTCTCTCTCTCTCTCTCTCTCTCTCTCTCTCTCTCTCTCTCTCTCTCTCCTGCCATACAATACTGGGCTTGTGGTGATATAAGCACCCCTGTGACCATCATCACTGGGGCTCCACTGGTTCAGACAGAAAACCAGCACAGCACTGAGTCTTGCCCAAGGCCAGCTTTAACCACTGCTTGGCTACCATCTATGTTCACTAAAGGCCTAGTGCTCTATAATTTTCGGGTTGTGAAGCCAACCAGATCTGTGTCCCTCTTTTCAGGACAGTGAGTTTTTTTCATGTTCAGGTGGATCCAGAGATGCTGTCAAGGACCAAGAATTGGTCTTAACAACCTTAGAGACTTACCTGATGTTCAATTCTACTGTGGCTAAGCTGGCACTCAAACCATAATGGCACTCTTTGATATTTTTCTACAGGCAGCTGACTCTCTCCTTGTGTCCACCACCACCACTGTGCCATGGAGGTATCTGCTAGGTCACTGCCAATGTTCACTTAAAGCCTAAGGGCTCTTCAGTCAGCTTCTTGTGAATGTTGCCAGGCATAGGAGTCAATCTTCAGGGCAGTGGGCTCCCATCTGGACCAGAGCAGGTCTATGAATGCTGTCTAGGAGCCTAAGCTTGGACTTGAGAACCCATGAGCCAATGTGGTCCTCTACTCCATTGAATCTGAGGTCATACTTAAGGTGCCAGAAAATATCCCCTTTACTTTTTCTTCTGCTTTTCTCAAACAGAAAGTCTTTTACCATAGCTACCGTGGGTGAGAATGTGTTAGATCACACCTGAAGCCAGCATGTCTCAGAACCAAGGTTCCATGGTGTACTACCTGGGTATTGCTGTTGTTTATTCAAGGCTTAAGTGTTCTTTGCTTAACAGGTTATGAATCTTGCCAAAACTAGGTCCTTCTGTTGATGGCATAAAGGCAGCAGGTTTCCTTTTGGCGTAAGGGGTTTCTAGAAATGTCATCCATGAGCTAGGGTCTGGAATGGGAGCCTCACAACTCTGCTCTGCCCTAATCTACTGTGGCTGAGCTGGTATTCAAGATGCAAGATGATGTCTTCTGTACTCTTCAATCTCCTCTACTCATCCAGATGGAAGAATCACTTTTGTTACTGCCAGCTATGCTGGCTGAGTCTGGGGACAAATAACAGAAGCTGTCCCCTAGCCACCCCATCTGATGTTTCTTTAGTTCATGTGCCACCCTAGTCCACTGGCTCTTAGACCAACCCAGTGCTAGGGGTTGCCTATGTATTGCAATACTTGTGTCCTAGACAGTCTTTCAAGTATTTCTAGGATACAGCACTTTGGCCTATGGTGGAAAGGTCTGCTGAGAAGCTCAAATTTTGATTGCTGGGATAGGCTCATCCCCTCTAGCTAGAACTGGCCCAAATTCATGAGCACTGCTGAACACAACACGGCTTTGCTCTCTGTTGTAACAGGGAAGCATAGAGTTCAATGTAATATCCCCGAGTTGCTGCATTCTCACTCCCACAAATGCACAGACTTTCTTTGTGTATTGCAAGGCCACTGCCAGCAAGTTGGGGAGGTGTGGCATTGGTGATTCAAGACTGTTTCTTCTACCAACCCTCTTCAGTGCCTCTTTCAGCAATATAAAGTTAAAATCAGATACAGTGTTTTTTGATCTTGTGATGGTGCTTTTTTGTGTGTAGCTGTCAAAATCAGGTGTTCCTGTTGAGGGAATGTATAGTGTAGGCTTTTATTCAACCGTCTTGCTCCATCTGGGTGAAGAATTCTGTTTTTATGTCTGTTAGTTCATATTGGCCTATAGTGTTGTTCAAGGTTTTTCTTTTCTTGATTTTCTGTCTAGTTGTACTACTCATTTTTTTTGTTTATGTAAATTTATGGCATACAAATGCAACTTTGTTATATGCATAGATCACATAGTGGTCAAGTCAGGGCTTCTGGATAGCCATCACCCAGATAACATACAAAGTACCCACGAAGTAGTTTCTCTTCATCCATCCTCCTTCCACCTACTCACCATTTGGAGTCTGTATTATTGAAAGTGGAATATTTACATTTCCTAGTATTATTGCAGAGCTGTTCATTTCTCCCGTTAATTCTGTCAATGTTGGCTCTTGTATTTTGTAGGTTTGATATTCAGTGCATTTGTGTTTATAATTGTTACATCTTCTTGGTGAAATAATCTTTTTACATAGGACAACCTTTGTGTCTTTTATAATAGTTTTAGACTGAAGTGTTTTTGTTTGGATGTGAGTAGAGGCACCCCACCTGTCTTTTGGGTACTGTTTGCATGAGATGTATTCTTCCATTCTTTCAATCTAAATGAGTTTTTGGATCTAAAGTGAGTCTCTTATAGACAATGCATAGTTAGATTCTTTTTAAAAATTTTATTTTCCAATTGAGTTCCTTTGATTTCAGAGTTTATTTTATACTAAAAGTAATTGCTAACAGAAAAAAATGTACATTTTATTATTATTTGCCATCTGTATGTCTTGCAAATTTTTCTCACGTTTTCCATATATACTTTTTTGTGTTTTTTTATTGTGACACATTTTTGTTCTCTTCTCATTTCCTTTTATGTATATTCTATAAATATTTTCTTTGTCATTAACATAGAAGTTGCATACAACATTCCAAAAATATGAAAATACATCTTAAATGTATACCAACTTAAATTGTGTATAAAATTGTAAACTTTTGGTGTGTCACCTCCTCTCTCTATGTATTGATATCACAAATTACCTGCTTATTTTTATGTAGTTGTTTACATAGATTTATGATTATCATTACTGATTGTTTTCAAAAATCTTTTGGAACTAAAAATAGTTACAAACCAATATTACTAAAATAGTTTAAAAAATATTTGTCTATTTGTTTAGCTTTACTCGATAATTTCATATATTCATATGGGTTAGGGTACTTTTTATAAACCAACCTTTTATTTTAACCTGAAGGACTCCCTGTAGCATTTTTGCAGGGCAGGTCTAGCGGTAATAAACAACTGCCTTCCAGCTTTTGTTTGCCTGGAAATGTCTTAATTTTTCCCTCATTTTTGAAGAAAAATTTCATCAGATGTAAAAGTTTTGTTTTGTTTTCTGTTTTTATTTGTTTTTGTGGTTGTTTTCTTTTATACCTTTAAATATCTCACTACTTTCTTCCTACAATGTTGCTACTGAGAAATCTGCCAATCTTCTTTTCTGTGATTCCTTGCATGTAATGAATTACTTTTTTTTATTTTCAATATTCTTATTATGCTTGCCTTTTAACAGCTTGCTTTAAATGTATTGGTGTGAATCTTAAGGTTTATTTTAATTAATATATAGGAAACTAATTTTTTTATATTGTTCCTGAAATTTGGGAAGTGTTCATTCAGTATTTCTTTAAATAAATTTTCTGCCCCTTTCTATCTCTCTACTCCTGCTGGAATACCCATAGTGCATATATTGGCCCATTTGACGACATCCCTAAAGTCCCTTCAGTTCTCTTCAATCTTTTCCACCATTTCTTCCTAAAATAATTTTGTTCTTCAAATTCAATAATTCCAACTTATCTATATTCCAGTTTACTGACTCTTTCTTCTGCTTACTCATGTTCAGAGTCACACATCTGTAGTGAATTTTTCTATTGACTTACTGCATTTCAACTCTGGTGTCTCTTTAGTTATTTTTATAATCTCTCTTTGTGAACAATCTTATTTTCTTATTGTTTTACTGATATCTTTTAGTTATTTGTCCATGTTTTCCTTTAGACCTGTGAGCATATTTAAGACAGTTATTTTAAAGTCTTTATCTAGTAACAGAATGTCTGTGTTCCTGTAGAATTCGTGTGTGGATATTTATTTTTCCCTTTCAATGGATCATGTTTTTTCTCCTTTTTCATATGCCTTGTAATCTTTTTTCAAAAATTTGGTAGGAAGCAAAGCAGCCACATTTCCCATTATTTGTCGATTGATCAGGAAGACGTTTACTAATTAGCTGGTCTCTATGCCTGGAGTTTGTCCTAGGGTGAAAGCATAAGTAATTCTCAGGTATTTTCTAGGCCTGGAACTGTCTGGGCCTGTGGTATGGCTTTTATTCTTTTCTTCAACATTTCTTATGTACATTTAACTCTCTTAATTTTTTTTTAAAGAGTTTCACTCAAGATTTTTCCAAGGGCCTTATATTCACCATTATATACCTTTCTAATTTTCTTCATAGGTGTCTGAGGATCTTACTATTTTTCTGCAGTTTTTACATTTCAGAGCAGCTCTCTCTCTCCTTCCATAGAATCTAATCTGAATCCAAGCTATGCCACCATTCTTTGTCTAAATTCTAAGTCAGAGAAGACAGAATCCAGTCTTCTTTATAGTCCATTCTCTTTTCTATTGTCCATTCCTAAGAATGCTACTGATTACTCAAATTTTTTCTCTAGTTCAACACCACTAGAGTTGCCCCATGAGCAAGGGCAAGAAAATTTTCACATAGGACTGCCCCCAAACAATCCTTTTTGATGTGATGATAAGTGGAATTGTTTTCTTCATTTTATTTTTATTGTTGATTGCCTTTATTTAAAGTACAATCTACTTTAGTATGTGGATCTTATATCTCACGACACGGATAACATTGTTTATTAACTCTAGTGGTATTTTAGTGAGTTTTAAAAATATTTTTGTGTAGAAGATTATGTCATTTACAACAAAAATAGTTTTACTCTTTTTTTTTTTAACAATCTGGAAAAACTTATTTATCTCTGTTGTATAGTTTCTCCAGATAATACCTCCAGTACAGTGCTGAATGGAGTTTTTAATGTGAAAATTATTGTCTTCTTCCCAAATTTATGGGTGAAAAAGCACCACTAACACTGGAATAGTAAATTGTTAAAGCAGTTATAAAAAATAGTATGGAGCTTCAGCAAAAAATTAAAGATAAAACCATCATTTGATCTAGCAATCTTACTTCTGGATATATAATCAAAAACATAAAATCACTATCTTCAAAACATATCTTCACTCTTGTTTATTGAAGCATTATTTACAATAGACAAGATATGAAGGCAATCAAAATATCCATCAACATGTAGGTGAATAAAGAAAATGTTATACAGCTGGGTGTGGTGGTTCATGCCTATAATGCCAGTGCTTTGGGAGGCTGTGATGGAAGGATTGCTTGAGGCCAGGCGTTCAAATCCACAAGGGTAATATAACAAGACTCCATCTCTACAAATAAGTTGGGCATGGTTGTACACACCTGTAGTCTTAACTACTTGGGAGGCTGAGGTAGGAGGATTATTTGAACCTAGGAGTTTGCAGTTCCAGTGAGCTATAATCAGGTTACTGTGCTCCTGCCTGGGCAACAGAGAGAAACTGTGTCTCCAACAATAAAACAATTCAGGCTTTTGAAAAAAGAGAAAATCTTGCCATTTGCAAAAACATAGATCAACCTTGAGGATATTATGCTGAGTGAAGTAAGTCAGATACAGAAAGATAAATACTGAGTTATCTATGTTACACATTGAATTTTTAAAAGGGTTTGAAGTATAGTTACATAAAGTAGAATGTTGGTGATCAGAAGATGGGGTTTGTGGTAATGAGATGTTGGTCAAATGGCGCAAAATTTTTTTTATGATTGAATGCTAGAAACCTAATCTACAGCATGGAGACTATATTAATAATAATGTATTACAATAGTGAATTATATTAAGAAAGTAGATCTTCAAAGTTATCATCACACAGACAAAATACAATAACTATAGGAAGTGATGGATGTGTATTTAGCTTGATTGTGGTAATAATTTCACAATGTACACATATGTCAAAACATCACATTGTGCATCTTAAATATATATAATTTTATTTATCAATCATTCTCCAATAAAGGTGAGAAAATATTAAGCATAAGTAAAATAATATCTCACTGCATGTAAATTTTATTTAAAACCCTTTTAACATAAATACTAGATTAAACATAAAATCCAAATTGAGATAATTTTTTCAGTCAGGAAAGTTTGAATACACAAGCATGGCATAAAAGATAGAATTGGATATTTAGTTAGAGTACCTTTTATAAATGAGTAGATTAAAATATTTTCAAACGTAAACATATTGAGAAATTTGATTACCAGTGGAAGATTGTTGAGTATGCTTCAAGATGACAAAAATATTTTTTCTACCTAGGTTAAATGAAGGTAAGTGTGTAAGAGTCTTGATAGAGGAATATCAACTTATGGTGGACACTGAACTAAAGAAATTACATAGTCATTAAATGCATCCACTTCAAAGGTATTTAAAGGTAATCAAAATGTGATTCCATACATGTTTTTTAAATAAGATAAAATAAATTTGGGATCATTTAAACAATTTATAGAAGAATTTACTTTTTAGAAATATTTTTCACCTAACTTGTTAAAAGTTTATAGCATTCTGATTGTATATTTTGAAGAGTATCACCTATTCTTCTATCAGAGCTGATTTGTACAAATGGAGCAACAGTAGCATAGACATTGACCACCATGTTCTGCATATTCAGGACGACTGGGTTATATGTCCATAACAAGGTTGAAGAGGATGAGATGATGACATCCACTGAATACATGACCACAAAGAAACTGACCAGCAACAGGATGGTGCGTGTTGCTTTTTTTTCGGGTGAGGATCTTGGGGAGAGACTGGTGCTGTGGAGGTGCTGGGATCGCCTCTGATGCCTGGACAAAAGGATCACCATGTACACGCCTGAGAGCAGCGTAATTCCTACAAGGCAGAAATCTCTTGATACCGTCAGAGTGAAAAACACTCCCCTGATGATGGAGTTCGTGGGAGAAAATGAGCAGTATTTAGTAATCTGAAGTAGATTGGTCTGGGACACGTTGGAAGAAGCCACAGTGAAGAGTATTATGTTACTACTGAGAGACAAATTGAGTGGCCAAAACAAAAAGATGACACAGACAATGTTATTCGTGGATCTATGTTTAAATCTCGCCAACCAGACATTTCTAGGGCTGATGGTGCTGGCTTGGTGGACACTCAGGAGGCAGGTGGTACAGATACTTAGGCCCCTCATCACTCTGTTTATGTAGAACAACGACTTACATTTGAAGTCATTCTCAAAAGGTAGTGATTCAAGCAGATCTGGAGGCAAAACATCCACTACAGTGAGGAACATCAGTACATGAATGAAGGCCAGGTGACAGCTGATCAGGTCATGGGGCTTAGGTTTGTGATGC